>QTSX02005784.1:0-285697 GCA_014839935.2 Entomophthora muscae
GTTTCATGAAGATGACAAATATCTTGCCAACAAGGGACTGGTCTGCTCCAGTGCCAAATAGTACTAATGCCTTGATATCTTCTAAAGCAGCAGAAAGAATATATGAAAATTTTTGTTTCTAGTTTGGGCAGCACAGTATAGAACTTATTGGGCTTTTGGATGTGATAATTGAATCACTGTCTTGGTCCTTGTATGAGTCTTGTATTGTGGGAGAGGGTAGCTTGTCTAAGCACTCCCCTGAGCTTTCCCTCCTCAGGTGTATTTTCAGTATTATCTGATTCACCTGAGCTGTATAATTTCCGCCTCAAGGGTGAAGGTTATTGGCTCGGTTGGCTTGCTTATTGGGTTGAGTGTCCATTTTTTGTTGAAGGGCTTTCCTTTTGCTTGTTGGTTAAATGTAGATTGTCAAATTTCTGGGCAGCTTGTTTTCCTTCCAGGAATGTTACTTGTAGATTGTTGCATCTGCTCATGTCAAATTAGTGTCTGATGTTGTTGGGAATCTGTTATAAAAATCCAGACATGTTGTGGCATCATCAAAGTTGATGTTGCTGGGGGCTCCATTGTAGATGTCTTTGTATGCAGCAACATACTCTTTGATAGTCCCAGTTATTTTGAAGATTATGAGCTCTGACCTATCATAATGTTGAAGTCCTTGATGTTAAACTTTTCTAGAAAAGCTTTTTTTGAATGCTTCCCAGTCTTTGTTCTGGTTGGGGTTCTTTTCAAACCAGTCACTCACAAATTGGTAGCTGTGCCTGTTACTTGCAGGGTGATCTTGCTTGCCCAGAGTCTCCAGGTAACTGACTTTTGTGAATTTGATTTGGGTGCTTTTAATTCAGAGGGTGGAGCTTTCTCAGTGTATCCCTGAAAATGGTACAATCTCAGCTGAACAGAGGTGTTAGAATACAATGCTGGGCACCTTGGGGACAGCTTGAGTTGGGACAGGTTTAGGACTCCATGGGTGCTGAGTAAATTGTACTGTTTGGTTGGTACAAGGATATTGTTGAAGGCAGTATCTCCCATGAGGATGTCCTGTCCTCTATATCTTCTCCAGCCAGTAGAATGAGCCATCTGCTGGGTTCTTTTCTTATGAGGTATTTTTCTTAAGAAGTTGTGTAGGTATGGATAACCTACCTGTGCTACTTCTGTCAAGTATATACTTATTAGAAGTATATGAAACAAGAAAAAGGGGAAATTAAGAAGAGAAGGATACTTCAGAAGTATAAAATTGACAGTAGTGTGAGCTGGACTGCCAGTTAAGGGCCAGGACATCAAAACATATTAGTGGCATGGTCCCCCAGGATTGATTCTAGCTTGATTATGTAAAGGTCCAACCATCCTAGCATTAACCAATAGGCTGTAGATGGCACCATTGAATTTTTAAGACTCATGAGAGTGATATTAATAGCTCCAAACAGTTAGTTGGAAGGTGCTGCAGTGGTAGGCACAACAAAAGACGGGCTTTTGGGATTGGAGGAGGAGTTGGTTCCATAGGTACAAAGTGAATGAGTAAATAGCTGGACTTTTTGTTAAATACCTGGGGCTGGATGATGTACCAAGTCCATTCTTTATTTATCTTTTAAGGGTTTCTGATTAAATATAAGGAACTAAAAAGAAGGATGTTTTATAAGATGAAGTCCCTATAGTCTAGATGAGGGTAATCTGTGAAGTGTACCAGCCCATAAGCTAAGCCTCAGGGTTGAAAATAGTTGGGCTGCAGAACCTCAGGTTACACAACTGGATTATCTAGAGGACTGGCTCAACTTGAAATTATTGTATTTAGATTGTAGAATACTAGAACAAACTAGGGCAATAACTGAGTGAACTAAAGGTTCACTTACTTCTTATTTCAAAATGATGATGTCAATTGTTTCACATCAGGGGGTATTATCATCTTTTTATGAGCAATCTCTTGGCCCTTCAGCCCACAGGGTTCTGAACATAAGGTCTGGGGCATTGCAGGTGCAAGGTTATACAGGAGCTAGAATATTCCTCTCAAGCCAAACACCTGTCAATATTCCCAACTACTTTAGGGAGTATTTTCATGTTTAGATGGGTAGGTAGCCCAAGTTCTTACAGGTTTGAGGCCTTATTAGCACATATTACCTTATTATAATCTACATGTAATGAATTAAGCAGGGCTTTATTTTTAGTGCAGTCTACTGCATTGGTATAGACCATCAATCCTCAGGCTGTTCTGGGTTCACTTTCACTTCTGCCAGGGCTCTCAAGAGTTGTCTTATTTGGAACGATGACTATTTTTTTGTTGGCAAAAGTTAAATACAAATCCTTGAATTTGAATTTCATCAAAAAAAGCATGTTTGTCTGATCTAATGGCTGGCAGCCTGCAGGCAGGGCCAACCAGGGTTTGATTCTTGTTTGGTGTGTTGGATTTTAGTAAAGTAATACTTTTATTTGTGACCAGGAGCCTCCAAAGAAAAATACCAGCTAGTTGAAGACAAACAGACCATCACTATGAGCCCACTTGACTTCAATGAGAATTACAACTACTCATTAGCTCATCTGGTTAAAATGGAAGCACCCCAGTCCCTAAACAAACTGGTACCTCCTGCCTACTCCCAGGATCACTATCAATATAAGTCAATTGATAGGTGTGTTATAATTAGCATTCACAGGGTTTATTGAATATGCCTTATTACCACTGGGCCTTGGTGTATTAAAGGAAAGGATTCTCTATTTGTTCAAGTTAATTACCATCATATGATGGGTCATGCCTGTACCTGTTACAGTGTAAGAGACCCTATTTTAAAGAGAATAATACAGTTAGGGCATCAAACAAGGGTCCATACTATCTACAACAGGAGATAGTTCTTCAAGCTATAGGGTAGGGGTTGGGCAAGGACAAGGAAAGCACAAGGTAGATGGCTCCTGTGATAGGATACAAGACAGGATTAAGGAGAACCAGATGGTAACTAAGGACCACAAATGAAATATTCCAATCATCTTCTCTATAGAACTATTAAACGCTAAAGTGGATAATACAGCAAGATTGCTTTATTGTAGAAATAAATGTTAATCAAACAATTGACCTGGGATTTGAATGGAAGTTGTTGAGACTTAGTGTAAGCCAGCAGCTTCAACAGGAAAAATGATAGGAAAGGGCACACACTCACTGCATGCCTTTGAATGTGAAGATTCTGAAGAAATTGACCAAATTGTTCTTATAATTGATTATTTTATTTTATCTTATACTGGTAGGGAAAATCTGCCCCCTGGCATTTACTACCAACACCTCATATAGGGATATTCCCATATTATTAATCATCAGTCACTGACAATGTCTTTTAGGACATTCCAGCACACTGTAGAGCCTTGATTGTTTTGGCAAAAAAAGGGACACCTTCCCATTTTAGGGCACAATCCTGCAATGCTGTGGCACCTAGCACAAGGGTGCCCTTTGCTAGCTCACCAGATGGCACTATTATTTGGTACACAGAAGCTTCTTTTTAGACCCTATTTAGTATGAAAGTCAAATTACATTTCAGACTGAACCTGGCGCCTTGATGTTATTCTGTACAAGAGCTGGCATCTCACCATCTGATGTTAATTATTGTGGCGCTCTGGCGCTCACAATTAATTATGCTGGCGCCTTGGTTCTTGATGTAAACTGTAGCAGTGCTCTGGCACCAGGAATAAATAATGCTGGTGTGATGGCACATTTTTTGATAATTGCTGTTGTCACAGTGCTCCATTATTAGGGTGGCGGTGTCATGGTGTAATTAATCTTTAATGGTGACAGCATGGACCACTAATTATGCATTTATTTATATAATCAATGACATTAATTTCCAAATGGGTAAATGATTGGCCCTTATCAATTTGTCATTAATTGCCTAATAAATTAGGCTTTCCACAGTCCCTGGTCAACAATTCTTCACTGGAGCTCTTATACTAAGGGAGTGGAATTGATAATACAGACTTAATGAGTTTGAAACCAGGTGTAATGCTTCACATTTATTGGCAGGAATCATGATGTAGGTTATTTTTAGATGTATTATGATACTGATTTTATTACAGGTTTTACTTGCATCTGCATTGTTGTGGGGCATAAGAGCAATTAATTGTCAATTAATTGAGTAGCAGTAGCCTATATCATCAAAATTTTGGAAGTTGGACTAGTTCTTCATCTGTTGGATAACTGTTTTCAGGGAAGTGATTCCTAATATACATCTACTATTTCCCCTAAAAGGTCTATATAGGACACTTGATTTCCTGACAGGTAAGCGTGAATATCTCTGTGTCTTTCTGTCTTTGAATAGTCTGAGTCTGCTATGGTACATTGGCTTGAGAGTGATATGTACTGATTCTTTTGATGAGGTAGGTGTTTCTGGGTTTAACTTGCATGACGTATCCTGATCCTCTCATGTCAGAGTCAAGTTTGTGTTGATTATAGTTGACTACTCATACTTCATCTCCTACTTGGAATCACTCAACTTGGAGGGGAATAGTTTCTCTTTAAACTCTTTAACTTTCTTGCTGCTCTTCTTAACTCTTTCTCTCTGGAAGTTTTGATCACTTTTTTTAGACTTCTTTTGTTAGTGGTAGATGTAGTATCATTTTAGTGCTGATTACAGCTGTTTTATGACCTTATCAAAAAGGCTTATATGTAATTTTGTCTGTGTTTTAAATTTATTGAGTGCATCAGAGCATCAATATAACTAGGATTATACCAATATAAATGAGAGGACTGTTGAAAATCAAATCACTGAGTGCTTATACTAGAGAAATATTCACTATTTTGACTCTATTATTTTCTTTAGAATGATAGGAACTGCTGATTGTGTGCTGTGTGCTACTCTTAGTGAAGTTGAATTTGGGTTTGTCTGAGGGTATTTTCTTTCCTTCATCAGTGACAAGAAGCTTGGATTTAGAAAATTTGGCTATTTTTGCTTTGCCAATTAATCTTCTTACATCATTGCCTGTTGTGGTAGGTTCCATAATACCAGGAATTACTTGCCCAAGTCTGAAAGCTCAAAAAGCAAGAAAGCCGTTAACCAAATTAACTAATTTGACAGATTTAAATCAAACAGTTGATTGAAAATGGGTTACTGCCATTTTAGTTTGTCATTTGAATTTAATTCCCCCTTTCAAGCTGACACTGATAAATCAACGTAATCTGAGAGTCACTTGGTACAAGCTTATTTATCAGATGGTTGTCAGAAGTTGGTCACACAAGGGTTATATGCAAACTGGAGCAGGTACTCTTTAGACAATGCAGAAGTAATAGGAACCAAGGATTCAGGTAGTATTTCTTAGTCAAATTTTGATATATATGGGAAAATTTTCACTTTTCAACTCTTAAGAGCCAAGTCATCCCTAAATTGTAAGGTCTTGCCCAAAAAAGCGCAAGATTATATACTATACTGTGTAAAGCATTCAGATTTAAGTTTAAAGGATAAAGTAAAGTAGTTACAGTATGTAGAAGTAACTTTAAAAGACCTGACAAAAACTTATGATTAGACACAAAAGGTATAATAGAGCTAAATAGTCCTAAACAAACTATATAAAACAAAGAATTAAATAAATATCTGTTTGTAACCAAAGGTATATCTACGTCAGGATATTCTCCATGGGAACATCTCAACATAAAACTAGTCAAGTTATCCCTAATGTTAAAAAATGGTGACAATAAACTAATTGTTTGTTGTCTATATATCTTATTCTGAATATACTAGATGTTTTATCTCTGGAAGCAAATTGAGACCTAACAAAGTATTAATATACTATAAACCTAAGCTTCTTTTAAAAAGATGATAATGTTGTAACTGTGCTGTTTTAGCAGAGTTACAAGGGGAAAATATTTAGAAACTAGATAATAATTTTTATTGAGAGATAGTGATTATATAGTCATTGTGAATCAAGGATAACAGGAACATTATTGTGTTGATCACACAGTTGAATGGTGAAGGAGGTGGCTTGATCCTGGTAATGAGTCAAGCGCCAAAACAAGGTATCTACCATAAGGGATCATCATTTGTTCATGTTGTTGGATTTGGCAATTTGAGTTGACTTCATAGTCTGGCTCTGAGTGGCCGGGTAATTGGATTGCACTTCATGAACCCACTTTCTTAAAACCTTGCTGGCGGGTTGAGCCTGCTGTTTTGACACACACCCCTGACTGAAGGTTGGCCTCCTCTGGGGGTAGGTTGTCAGGGAGGTTGTCAGAAGCCCGGGCGCCATACTGGACTAACTGTTATTCTGTGGCAGGCAGGGCAGTTTTGCATTTTTTTTGTCTTGCTTTGCAGGGTCTCAAGCAATCATGATGTAGTGTTTTGTCTTGTTTGCACTTCCTGAGTCCTTGAACAAGGTAAGTGTTATTTTTTTTACCTTTAGAATGATTGCTGGACCTACTTTCTTGGGTTTTAGTTTGCTTTTATCAATGTTCATGACCCAAACTTTGTCCCCAACTTCATGTCTATCTTGGATGGGGACAAAGGTTTTTTTGCAGATAATCATTTTCTTTTTCTGTTTGCTTGCTGTTGGCCTCTATAAATTGAGGGTCTGAATGCGGGGTACTTTGCTTGGAATTTCCTATTTGGGTCCTGTTAATGCTTGAATGATATTTGGCTGTGTGCTGTATATCAACTCAAAATGGCTTTTTCCAGTGGATCTGTTCACTTGAGTTTGGCACAAGTAGTGCAGTCAATAGCTGCTTATACCAGTCTTCAGGTCTCCTAGCAGTGAATCTGGCTAAGGCTTGCATGAGGCTGCCATTAAGCCGCTCTACACGTCCATTGGTCTGTGAGTGGTATGGTGTTGTCACGGTATGTTTGACCCCATTTTTAGAAGCATATATGTTGGTGTTTTTGGAGGTCAATTCTTTCCCTCCATTGGTTATCAGGAGTTCTGGCTTTCCAAACTTGCTGATTATCTCTCTTCCTATGAATTGTTGTACGTCATTGCCAGTGTGCGCCTTTACTGCTTGGGCTACTGGCCATCTTGTAGTGAAGTCAATGGCAGTGATGATGTATTTCTTATTTTTGTGCTTCCCTGGCATGGGGCCAACAACATTGAGGGCCCACAACTTGAAGATTAGTTGTGTGAAGATGGGTAGTACTAACTTTGGAGGGGCTTTGCTTTTGGCAAATTTCTTGCATACCTCACATTGGTCTAGGACTTCCTGAACGTCACAATACAGGGTTGTCCACCAGGCCTTGTGTTTAAGGAATTTATATAGGTTTCAACTCTTGGTGTGTCTGAGGTCTCTGTGATATTTTAGGATGGTGTCTACTTGCTGGTGTGTGGGGATATAAGAGATGGTGGTACCGTTGGACATTTTTCTGTGCAAGGTCCTGTACACGTCAGCAAATAGGTGTTTGTTTTTGATGACTGTTTCCTTTTTTATTTTGTTTGTACCAGGAGGGAAGTCTTTGTCTTTTGTTTGTAGCACCAAGAGAGGCCAGTCTGGGTTGAGCCCATTTCCACCCCTCGTAGATCAGATGTACAGTCACAAGAGTGCATCTGCCATGGCAAGCTTGGGACCAGGTTTTTACTGTATGAGCATATTGAATCTCTCCAAGAGCTCCATCCAGCAGGCTTGGCAGTGAGATAGATTTGCTTGGGTTTTGAAGTATATGAGCAACTTGTGGTCGGTCAGTGCTGTGAATTCTTCCTGTTGTTCTAGATAACAACGCCATTTGACTAGGCAGTGTACAATGGCCAACAGTTCTTTGTTGTGGATTGGGTATTGACACTTGCCATCTGTCAATTTGCGCAACTTGTAGGCTACGGGCAGGAAATAACCATCACTATTCTTAATTTGTTGTACTCCCCCAATGGATGCATCTGAAGCGTCGGTTTCCATCTGGTATTCTCTGTCTTGTTTGGGATATTGAAAGATGGGTGTTGTTGTGAGCTTTTCCTTGAGAAGTCTAAAACAGAGGTCACATTAGGGGGCCACATGAACTTGGATTTGGCGCCTGTTATGGTGGATAAGGGGGCAGTCAAAACGCCACAGTCAGGTATGAAGCAGTGTACATAGGCCACCATCCCCAAGAAGATGCAGAGTTCCAACTTATCCTTGGGTGGCGGCATCTTGCAGATGGCCTGTATCTTTTGACTGTCAGGTTTGATGCTGTCCTTTGAGACTATGTGTCCCAGGAAGGGTAGTTGCTTGCAGAAGAACTGGCACTTAGAGGGTTTATCAACAGTTTGTGTTGTGCCAAGGTAGCAAAGACTTCCTCTAGGTATTTGTGATGCTGTTCCACCACAGGGCTGTAGACAATGATTTGTCTAGGTAGACTAGGGCATGCTTGCCAATGTGTGGAGCAAACACTTTGTTCATGAAGGTCACAAAGGTAGAAGGGGCATTTGTCATGCCAAAGTTGAGCACCACACACTTTTAGGAGCCGTCTTTAGTGCAGAAGGCTGTTTTGGGGATTTCTACCTCTTTGATGCGGATCTGGTTGTAGCCTGCAGTCAGATTAATCTTGGAGAAGAATGTGGCTCTTCCCAAGGCGTCAAAGAGATTGTCAATCAGTGGTAGTGGATAACAATTCTTGATGGTAACTTTGTTTAGGGCTCAGTAGTCTGTAACCAGATGCAAGGTACTGTCCTTCTTGGCCACAAAGAATATGGCGGCCCCAAAAGGAGACTGTGAGGGGCGGATAAGTCCTTTCTCCAACGCTTCCTTGAGGTAGGCGCGTAGGGCGTTGTCTTTTTTTGGGGTCAACCTGTAGATAGGACGTGCTTTGGGTACAGCTCCTTTGAGTTGGATGGAGTGTTGAATGTGTTTCTCTGGGGGAAACCCAGGTAGAGCTTCCTTGAAGAATCCTGGATGGTAGGCCACAATTTTGTAATCCTGAGGTGTGGAGGTATCCTGGTGATCCTTGAAGTGTATGATCTTGTACTGGCAGGAGTCCCAGTCAATTGCATTCAGGTTTTTCTTTTTGTCCAAGGTCTCTGTGATGCGCACAAAGTCGTGGCTGCATAGGAAATGGTCCACTGAGTCAGGGTAGATCTGGTGATTGACACCTTAACGCTTAATGGTCAACACTGAGGTTGCCCAATCTACATGAGGATTGTTCTTTTGTAACCAATCTAACTCCAGTACAATGTCAACTTTGGGAAGTTAATGACAGGGCCTTGGATGGTGGAGTGTAGGTTCTTGAGCATGACAGAGAAGGGGGTGGTTTCCCTTGTCACGGCAATGTGATGTTCATCAGCCAGGACCATGTTTTAATCCGCAAAGGATTAGTGGCTAGCTTGAACTTATCTACAAAGCTGCTGTTGACTAGGGTTCAATCCACACCCAAGTCTAGGAGTGCTGAGCCTGTGTAACTGCAAAAACAGAAAGGATAGGACATCATTTTATTAGGATGTCTGGCAATGGTGTAAAGTACCGGGTCCTCTGAGGGTACTTGGATCATTAGGCATTGGTCCACATCCTTGGATTGGTACTCATCATTGGGTGAGTTGGAAGTTGTGTGGGGAGAGCTTGGCTTGCTTAATGCTCTCCTGGGGCTTTTCCCTCATCTTGATTGCCTTGTGTGGCAGTGATACAGAAATGAGTACAATTTGACTGGCCATTGTTTCCATTCCCATGTCTTTTTGAGCTTGTGGATTTATGGTTGGTGTTATTCCCGTTGCTTCCAGGGGCAATTGAGTGGAGTGCCTGCCTGTGTGAGAATCCTTGGGTCTCTTTCTTTTCCTAATTTTTGCCTTATGGAGGGTGTTGGATGTTTGTTCCGCTTTCTCTGCTTTGCGGTACAGGCTTTGTAGGCTGGTCACTTGATCCAGGTTCATGTGTCTCATTACATGCAACTTAAGGGCGTCATAGTACATGAGGTGTGTAGCTGGGGTATCAAAAGCCATGTCATAGGGTGCACAAAGTTGGATTTCCTTGTAGGAGCGGGTGAGCTCCTTCATAGTGCCTGTCTGGGTTAGGTTCTTTACTTGGCATATAATCATGAGTGTTGTGTCCTTAAGCACAAACCTTGCCAAGAAGTCTTGCTTGAAGGTATCACAGTTCTTGTTGGCGTGTTCTTTGTGCCACTTGTCACACCAGGTGCCAGCGTTGTGGGTCAGTTGGATGGAGATTTACACAATCCAAAATTGCTGTGGGCATTCCATCTAGGCCAGTTTTCTCTGGGAGGACTGGATCATTGCAGAAGCATTGTTGTTGGCCCGGCAAAAGGTTCCAAGGCAGCGCTTTGCAGTCTTTGGGCTACATAGGCGGGCATGGTCTTTTTGTTGGTTGGTTGCAGAATATAGGAGGGAGCCTGAAAGAACCCTTGTGCTGACAGGGCATTGAACGCGGGGAGTGGTATCACCATGTTCTGGTACAGGACAAAGCCATCAGGTATCTTGGCACCAGGGGTGTACGGGGTCCAGTCCAGCAGGAGGCCAGACATAATTCTGTCAAGGATCTGTTGGCTGCGGCAAGTACAGGCAACAGGCGGAATTTTACAAGATAAGGTAGGATGGAGAAGCTACCTGTGCTACCAATGTTGTAACTGTGCTGTTTTAGCAGAGTTGCAAGGGGAAAAATATTTAGAAACTAGGTAATATTTTTATTGGGAGATAATGATTATATAGTTGGTGTGAATCATGGGTAACAGAAACATGATAGTATTGATCACACAGTTGGATGGTGAAGGGGGTGGCTTGATACTGGTAATGAGCCAAGCACCAAAAAAAGGTATCCACTGTAGGGGATCAGCATTTGTTCATGTTGTTGAATTTGGCAATTCAAGTTGACTTCCTAGTACAGCTTCAAGTGGCTGGGTAATTGGATTGTGGATCACAAACCCACTTGCTCAAAACCTTGCTGGCAGGTTGAGCCTGCTGTTTTGACAGTACCTTAATTTACTGGAATACAATATGTGAAATTCCTTTTGGAAAAAAGGAAAGGGAAAAGCTTGAAGAATATTAAAGCCAACACAGATGTAGTTAATTTTGTCTTTATTAGGAGAAATAATTCTACTTAAATAGTAGACAATGGTCAATGATCACTTTTTAGGTAGACAGAGTGGCAGAGGGGGTCACGTTGGGATGAGGTCATACCAGGATCAATTGAGGGCTGGTATGGTAATCTGGAATGGGTGGACATTGTAACAGACTTATTTACAGAAGGCAAGGAATTTCCAAAGTTGAAAGTGAAACCAACCAAATATTTGTAGTTATTACTATTTGAAGGCCATATCAAAATAGCATAAATGGCGTAATTTATGACAGCTTGTATCCAAGCATGACTAGTAGGATCAAACGTGGTTGGGTGATGTGGGTTGCATGTAAGGGAGTTCAAGTATGTAAAAGGGAGGCTAAAAGTTTATTTCCAGCAATACTTGTGTCAAGGAGCTGGATGTACAAGTATTCTGGCTACTGCCAATCCACTTAATATCCAGTCATTGGCTGATTTAGTCTCCTTATAATATACCGTTTGATATACCAATAATGGTAACCAAGCAATATCACATGACTTTCCAGGTATCCAGAAACTCAAACCCATCCTGCACATGACTAACCCCTAGGTTTGATCTACTAAATCCCCACCATATTAAAAGATATATAAGACTAAAGTATTATCCAATAAAATACATTTCTCTTCTTCTTAATTGTATATTCAAAACTTCCCCAAAAAGGCAATCCTTATCACTGGTAGCAGCTACAGTTTTTTACCACACCCATGAAATAGAAAATGACTGAACAGAACCTGCCCACCTTTGCTCACATACTAAACCAGGCCACATCCCAGGGTACCTGGAAAACGTACTTCTGCGCCCATGACATTGACAAGCATATACTTAGTGGATGCACTATATTTGTCAGGGACCCACTTGATAGGAAACAATTTCCCTACCTGGTGGGCCAAAGCCCATAAGTTGAGCCCTGCAATTACTGATCCAATAGGTACTGTGATCATGGTGAGATGGTCCAAGTGGCCCAGATAGGCAAATCTTCCCATAATAGAGCTGAAGCAACCTAGTAGGTAGTATCCCACCACATAGGTTAACAGGTGGAATGAAGCATTGGAACTAATCAGCTAAGATTCTGCTATAGGAGGGGGAGTGGAAGAACAATCATAGTGGAATTTTCACCCCCAGTGACCAGAGGGATATTTAAACCAACTATGGGCAAGGTACTCCTTCTGGTGAGCATTGCCTGGGGATGAATTATGCCAGTCAGTAGTTGGAGTTGTGTTCTCCAAGGCTAGCATCAAGGGCAAGAAGGAAGTTAGAAACCAGAACAGGAATAAAATTCCTTTCATGGTTTCAAAATAAGAATCAAAGAGATAGAGGTGGGCAGAGATAGAGAAGAAATAGGTCTTTATTGTTGGAACAAGTATGAAGGATGGAAATGTGTACTCTTAAATACTTCAATGGAGGCTGAAGCAGTTTTTTAAGAGGATACTTGAAAAAAAAATGATTTGCAACTAATTTGCATAAAAATAATGAGTGAAATGAGTACCTCTCTAATATGTGCCTTGATTTGTAGCTTAATAATATCAGTGGCTACAAGACTATATAAAAAACATCTGAGAGCAGCCACAAGATTGGAAATAATTAAGCGGTTGATAAGCTTAATATCAAAAGCAGTTGAGTACAGAGCCTTATTCATATCTGTAACAAGTGGATCCATGAGCAACAAGGTTAATGTAGGCAGCCAATCAGGATGCAAGCAGTAAGTGATGTTGTTAAGTGATCTATTAACCTTTTTGAAAGCAGATTCAAAAGCCAGAGCAAAAGTCAAATGAATAATATCAACATAAATAGGTAAGATAAGTTGAATACTTGATTCTGTATTAACGCAGGCCCTTTCTTAGGGTTCTGGGTTTGATTCCCGTTGGTTCCACCGTCAGAGTGCAACCTGGATCCAAATACCTTGTTGTGTTGTCTTGATTGTAAATTCTTACAAATGTTGTCCATAAAATTAATGTAGTCAGTGAAAGAATCCCTGACAGTATTTGAAGGACTGGTCATGCCCAAAGCATGTGCCAAGATAATTCAATACAGTCACTCTCTTCAACCACAAATAAACACAAAACCACCTATCACAGGTGAAGTTACCAAAACTAAATACATTGGTATCAAAAAGTTCTTTGATAAAAACAAGGAAAACTTCATCAACTGGCTATACCACTCAGCTGCTAAACTCCGCACCAGTTGCATTTCCCGCAAAATATGGGTCCAGGAAGCCAACAAGCAACTATATGAGGCCGCAGATAACTGGTTTGTCACCTGGATTGGCTCATAAAATGACAACCAGATTAGCAACTGGGAAGAGTTTAAAGCGGAAATTGCTCACAAATTCTGTGTCACCAAATCCCTTCAAGACATTGCAATACAGCTCCACAATCTTCCTCAGAAGACCACAATCACAGCTTAGGACAATAAGTTCAAAGAAATACACTGCAAAATCTAAAAACCATCACAAGCTGACAACATACACACCAGAGCATCATTCATCAATAGAATGAAACCCTCTGTTGCTGGCCTCATCCGCCCAGAGGCCAACACAGCCATGCCTGTGCTCATTGCAGAAGCCAAGCGCACAGAAAAATGTGCAAATATGGAATATTTTGCATGCAACAGCAATTGCTCCTCAAACAGCAATGAAAGAGAAAATTCCAATGGCAACAAACATCAAAACAACAATCATAGCAACAGCAACTCCAATCAAAACAATGACAATCACAGCCAGAGCGTAAACCGCTCCTGTCCCAAGAAAGAGGACACCACCAAAGTAAACAATGCTGAAACAGCAACCTGCTATGAATCAGACCCCACATTCTCTGACATCAAAGGTGTAAAATTTTCAGGGATCCACTCATTGGGGAGTCTTTCTCCAATTGAATGAAGAAGAGCTCCCAAGTTGAATTTGACTAGAGTGGACCCTACTGGAATCCCTATCATTAACATGTGTAGAAGGTGACCAAATAGGTGGAATCTTCCCAAGAAGGGAGTGAAGTGGTTTAGAAGATAACATACACTGGTGTGCCCCAAGACCAACCAGGGGGCCTAGGGGTGGATAATAGGTGGGAATCTTGCTGTTTCTATGTAAGGGGCATGGTGTTGACGTGGTCCAAAACAATACCAAATTGAGTCTTCTGATTTGTCAGTTGGAGTTGGTTCAGGGGTTTTGAAGTTCACATTGGCTTACCCATAATTGATTAACACATAAAAAATCCATACAAGGAAGATGAACTTCATGCTGTTGGAGGGGGAACCTTTATAATCTACTAATTAATAAGGAGTGCCTTTTAGGGAAGCTTCAAATATGAAATCAAGAGGAAGAGAAGGGTATTTTATTGGATAATACTTTAGCTTGTATAGCTTTTTCTGTGGCAGGGATTTAACTTGATAAAACCAAGGGGTTGGTCATGTGCTAGATGGGTTTGAGCCACTGGATACTTGGACAGTCAAATGATATTGCTTGGTTACCATTCTTGGTATGTTAAACAGTATATTGGAAGGGGACTAAATTGGGCAATGGCTGGATGTTAAGTGGGTTGGCAGTAGCCAGAAAGCCTGTACATCCAGACCCTTGACATAATCAAGTGTTTAGAGGTTGAAAATATAGATTTATTGATTGATAGGAATAAAAGAAATTGTTGGAGCAATTTGGAAGAGAAGGATTTTCCATTTTAAATACTGATCTTAAGTGAGGAAGGAAAACATTGTGGTCACCAGGTGATACTGCAAGAGTGATTTGAGAAGGATAGCCTTGCAGGACTGCAGCAGGCTGCAGTCTGCAATGCAAGAAGAGACAGGTTGGGATATTGCATTATTGTACCTTACTATGGTTGAAAATGGAATCTGGGGCTGGATGAGAAGTATTCCTTTGGCTTGGGTGTTTTGCTGGGTTTGATGGGCTTCCTGGGTCCCTGAATCTCTGGTTTGGACAATTTTTGCATTTATTTTCTGATTGATTGGCTGTATTATGATTGTCAGAGCCAAATTTAAATGCTGAATCATTATTGTTGTTATTATTGTTGTCCAGAGCCTTAAATTCCAGTTTTGAAATAGAATTTATGTTTTGTTCTTGGTTTTTACACTTGCTTTTGTTTTCAGGTGTTTTTTTGCTTAAAACACTTTTGTTTAGCAATTTTGAATATGTTTTAAAAAATTGAATCAATTGTTTTGTTGACTTTCTTAGTTTTTAATTCTGCATTTAAAAATGGAGTTTCCAGTCCTTGAGAATTATTAAAACATCTTGTATTTGTGTAAGGTATGGAATTCCTTACAAAAACAGAGGAACAGGGAAAAGAGGAGGGGGAACAGGCTTAAGTGCCCCTGTCTCCCCCCAACTTGACAAAAAATTGTATCAAGACACAAACTTTGCTGCTCACATCCCCTGCTGTCAGGAATATTCCTGACAACACCTTGGTTCAGAACAATATTTTGTTCATAATTGGACTCAATAAACAAAATAAAAAATTGCAGCAGTTCCCCCTTATTGGGGAAACTGCCGCAAAAAGCCAAGGCAAGAAAACGGAAATTAAAAATAAAAATTTAAATTTGGACAGGTTTTATACCCCGCCTGCCAGCCACACAGCCGGCCGCCAGGCGGCTTGCCCGCGCGCGCCTGCCCCTGCCCACCCACCCACTCCTGCCAGCCAGTCTCCTAGCCAGGCCTCTGAATGGAGAAATTGCCAAATGGGGAAACCCAAAAAGGCAATTTCCCTAAACCCAAATGGAGGGGGAACTGCTGCCCAAATTTGGAATCTACCAAATTTGGGAGGGGCTGACAAGCTAGTCAACCCACCCATTCCTGCTTTAACTGCAGAATTCAAAATTGGATGCTTGAAAACATCCAATGATACACCAATTCAATGCAAGCCCAGAAGTAACAATTCATTGCCTGCACACCACTCCCAATTCCCCTCCCAAAAGGGAATTCCAGACAACACCAAGTGTTTGGGGTTCCCTGTCCAGTGTTTTACTCTATTCATGCCACCACAAGGATGATAGTATATAATAAAGCCAATTCACTTGATGATAGTTGGTGCTATCATTGAGTGAAATTACCCCTCAATAGTATCACATAAATCAATCAGAACTTTACCATAAAAGAAAGTTAAAGACACTAAGCTTTGTCTGCCCTTTCTCAGGATCAGAAGATGAACTATTTAATCTTCTCAGCTGTTCTCACAGCCTGCCTAGGGATTGTGGGCCGCCAATACAATCATCAGCATGGGCCGTTCAATAAAGCACCCAGCAAGTAAATCTAAAAGGAGCCAGCGCAGCTAAACTCCTCCAAGCAGTACTCCTGACCCACGCTGGTGTTGCCCCACTCCATCCAGTCTGTAGCTCTATACACCTGTGTATACTACGTACTTACATATTTTGCCGGTAATTTTGGATGTTATAACATACACACCAAGGTCTTCAGATGGATGATGACGTTCTACCCATTTGTGATGGCGCTCACAGGATTCCAAGTTGCTAACTTGGTACCTTATTTTGCTAAAATACTCCCCCAATTGTTGGGTCTTTAACCCGCATCCCGCAATCCTTCACTTTTGTGAACTTAAAAATTAAAGATTGCTCACAACTTCTTGTCTATCCATGCACTTAAAAATTACATACACATAAAATTTTATTTGACTCTGGTGCACAACACATTATGGTTAGCAAACCATTTGTAACCAAGTACAAAATACCTGTTGTCAAATCCAACTTCAAATACACCAGAATGGCAAACAAATAAAATGTTCTACTGGAAGGCAAAGCAACTCCATTCAGAATTGACCTCCAAGGCATATAAACGTTCATCAAAGGACTTTTCATGAACAAAATAAACTATAAAATTGTAGCAGGCATGGACTGGTTCACCCAAGTGAGCCCCAGCGTATGTTGTAAAACAAAAACCATGACCATCAAACGCAATGGAGTCAATTTTAATATCCTCAAAGAACTCAACAATCTCATCCTAAGAGACACAGTATTTGTCCAAGTCATAAATCAGGACAAGTTAGAACGTCTAACCAAAGACATTATGCTTCATATAATGAGGTACACCAAATTAATAACATAAAAACAACCAAAATTCAATGCATAGAACTTGTAGCACTCCTAAACAAAAATGCCCATGTATTCCAGGAAGAGCTAACAGAACTACCCCCTGAACGGGAGGTCAAACATGGCATTGATCTATGCAAGGCCATGAACAAACCTGCAACCCTCTATGGACTCTCTCCCATGGAGACACAAACCCTCAAAACACATATTGAGGATAGCCTTGCTAAAGGCTTCATCCGTCCATCTAAATCCCTGTGGGGGCAGCAGTATTTTTTTAAAGAAAAAGGAAGGTTCAATCCATCTAGTAACAGACTATAGAGCTCTCAATAAAAGCACAGTAAAGAATAAATATCCCCTCCCAGTCATAGAGGATCTGTTTGCAAGACTCTTCAGAGCCATATTTTTCTCCAAAATTGACCTCACGTCAGGCTATACCCAAATTGAAGTAAAAGAAAAGAACATACCAAAAACTGTGTTCTGTACGCAATTTGGATCCTTTGAATGCAGAGTAATGAACTTTGGGAAGACAACTTTCTTTCACAGCTTAGCTCCACTTTTTGGAGTCCAAGCATTAATAAAGCAATCAAAGCCCATAAGATTCTATGTTTACTATAGACTTTTATTATAGGTAAGAAAGGTATGGCAACCAATAACTCCAGATCCTGGGCCAAGGTGGTCCAGGGCCAGAAACGCCCTGTCAAGGGCCAGCTAGTGAGCCCCACAAGAACCACCAAGAAGGGACCATTTGTTCCATCAGAATGATGGATGAAGTTTGTGACCTCTGAACGCTGGTTCCAAGGTATTACCAGAGCCCTCCCCAAGTCCCCTGTGCCCCATGGGATCAGAGTCAACTTTGGAGGCGACCCCACTCAGTTCCAGGAGGCAGCAAAAGCAGTTGCCACAGCATACCCTAAGGCTGTGTCACTTCACCAAAGCCCAACAAAGGACTTCTTTGATCTTGGATTCCTCTGTAAAGCAGATGCTGATCAGGCAGCTGAGGAAGCCTCCACTCTTGAGATCACTGACCCCAAGGGTAAGAAAACCCAGAAAGTCCTACCAACTACCTGCACCTGTTTCAATCAAGACACCACCCTATTTATGTCTTTTGTGGCCTTGAAATTAGACATGCCCAGAGGGGAGGTTGAAACCCAGTACAAGGAAGGGCTGGCCAAGTATGGAGAAATAGTGCAGTTTGAACTGCTCAAGAATCCTTACATGGGCTACCTGACCACACCAAAAGCCATGACCATGATCAAACCCTTTGCAGATGACAGCTTGTCATCCATTCCCCGTTGTTCAACCATTCTCAAGAAGGATGGCACCCTTAGTAGCAAGTTCAAGGTATTCCCTGAGAAAACTCCGCCCATCTGTGTGCTGTGCTCAGCCCTTGGCCACAAAGAGGCTCTCTGCCCTACAACCATAGCAGGAGTCTGGGCCGCAGAACAAGACACCCCCAAGGAGCACCAGAATAGTGGAACAACTGGGTCCCAATCCAATGCTCTTGTAGCCTTGGCTTCAGGCACCATGGCTGAGTATGCAGTTGTAAAACCAATCACATCCTGCTAGAAAAAAGCTCATGCAAAGGCTCAAAAATTTTCTCAGCCTCAACCAATCAAGGAGACAGAATGTGCCCAAGAAAAGGCACCTCATCCCATGAAAACGCCTGCACATGAGACCCAGTCTGTTCAAGACAATGTGGTTGATAAACCAAAGGAAATTACAGAACTGGCAGTGCAGGAATCAATGGCCAACCCGTCCTGAGTTTTATTGGATAGTCACCACAATGCAGTGGCCCAAGAGAATTTACTGCAGGCCCAAACCCAGGATACAACCAATCAAGAGCAGGCACCTTCTGCACAGGATAATGGAAGACCAAGACACAAGGTCCAAACCAAACTTGCCGCAGTAACTAAGCTATTCCTTACACAGCAGGGGATCCCAAACAGTCCAGGGCACCCAAAAAAGCCAAGGATACAGCAGCCAATGACAGCAGTGGCCCTACTTTTGGTGGGGTCACTAATGTATAGTGGCTAATGAAACCCACCAATGGGATAAACTCCACCGCAGGGCTTCTGGCCCTAGACCCAGGCATTAATAGGGTTTACTGCAACCTCAAAGCAGTACCAATTGGCCCAGATGTGCTAATAACTGCTTTGAGCAAGGCCAATTTATGGCCTTGACTCTCCCAGATAATAATGGACCATAAGAAGCTGCATCTGGATTAATAGAGTTCACCATAGCAGCAGGCAAGCATGGAAGTAATTGGGTACCAAAAAAACACAGGCCAAAGGACCAAAGTTTCTGGATAAACACAGCCCGCAAAATTGCACCTTATTTGTGTCGTGGTAGGTTCCATCATGCCGGGTATTATCTGCCCAAGCAAGAAGGCTCAAAAAGCTGGAAAACTTTTATCAAAATTGACCAAGTTAACAGATTTAAATCAAACAGTCAATCAGAAATGGGTTATGGCTGCTCCAGTCTGTCAGCTGAAACCTTTTCCCCTTTTCAAATTGACGTTGATAAATTGGCGTAATATGAGGGTCACCCAATATGAGCTTGTTAATCAGCATGGTTATCAGAAACTAGTAACGCAAGGGTTCTTTGCAACCTGGACCAGATACTTACTTGACAATGTGGAAGGAATAGGAGATTAAGACTCAGGTGGTATTGCTTAGTCAATTTTTCTGATATATATTGAATAATTTTCACTGTTTTAACTCTAAGAGTTGAGTCCTCCTAAATTTACTCAATAAAAATCATTTATCCCAAGCTCTAATTTCTATTTTAAAAATGCATCCTGTGATCAGGTTGTTGCGGTATATTCCATACAATCTGATTCTGAACCAAATCATTTCTGGAAGATGGGGTCCTGCAGTTGGAACTTTGTTGTTGGTGCCGCCCAATGTTCATTTCACACAAGCCAATATTGGAGCTCCCCCCATCCTGGAAACTGAAAATTGTGTTGGCTCCCAATGTCCTGAATTTTATTCTGAAGACACTTTGATTATTTCCCAGGCAACTTATCTTGGGCTACTTTGGATAGGATTAATTGTTCTACTTAATCCTAGTATTACAACTGGAAATTTTACAAAAAAATATCTGAAGCCGTGTTGGTGGTTAATCATTAATTCTATGTGGATTTGGGTGGTAATTCCCTATCACTTAGAAACGGCTTTATACTATCCTGCAATTTCTGTCACAATTTTCCCCCATTGAACAACACATTACACCATCAGACCCTTTATATCTATACCACACAATGCCACACAATCCAAGGCGGGTCAGAAATTCTAAAATGTGGCTCAGCAATTAAAAAAATGTGAAAGCCACATTTTCTGCAGACTGGCACTCATGTTTGATTTACCAGTTGCACTGTGGGCACAGCCTTGCAATTCCGCACCATATCTCAGCCACAAACATAATGGATCATCCCATAACAGGCTCAGCCCCCAACAAAAAAATCCGGGCAGAAGGCCCAAAAGGCTAAGGGCCCGGGTTAATTTGGATCAGTTACTAGCCCCTTAATCTACCACTCCACATTGCACCGGCCCTAGAGCTTACATCCCACCATTTTGGGGGCGCCAACCCCAGGCATTGTCCCTGAAACCATAGCCGTACACAGATTTAGCCACACAAAATGTGTAAAGGCTGCTCAACAAAAAATGTGGGCCAAAGGCCCAAATTTTGTCTGGCCCAGTTTTTCAAGGATCAATACAACTCAATATGGACTGATGGCATCCACTATCTAATATTCATAAAAGTTATATTACCCCCAGTTTGAGATATATAGCTCAAAGCACTCTTCCCCTTCACACCTTTCTCATTCACCCAAGGTTTTTCTCATGCCTTGCAGTTTTCCTTGCCCTCTCTTTCTTTTCTTTTTATTAGTGTATACAAGACTTTTGATCATTCCTTTATGGCCCTATGGGCTTGTTGTACCAGTCAGAAATGTCTGGGCAGCTTGAATAAATGAACTTTGGGATGACCAAAGCTCCCGCAACATTTGTCATAATGATGACCCAGGCGCTAAATGGTCTCTCAAATACATTATGCTACCTCAACAACATCATCATATTCTCAAAAAAAAGAGGAACACCTCACACATTTCCGCAAGACGCTCAATTGACTTGCAAAGCACAAACTTTACACCAAGCCTAGTAAGTACCAATTTATGGAAAAGGAACTACTGTTCTTGGGCCACATTGTCTCTGACAGTGGCATCAAAGCAGATCCAGACAAAAAAAAGCCATAAACAACATACAACGCCCCACCTCTGTTAAACAAGTTAGATGCTTTCTTGGAATGGTGCTTTAAATTCAGAACCTGAACGTAAAAATGCGGGATTGTCAAATCCTTGGTCCAAATTTTGAATCACTTTTTTGGGATGGCCTTTTTTAATTAAATTAAATTTTGTGAGTATTTATTTGAATATTTGAAAATGCGGGAACTCATAGACACTTTGCAAAGTTCAAGTCAAACTGCATATTTCCACTGGACAAAATGAATTAACTGGAATCAGATTTGAAGCGTTCAAATCCATCAGCCATTTTCATTAAGTTTACTATGTTTTTTGAAATTTCAGGATTGTCAAATCCAAGAACCAAATTTCAAATCACTTTTTAATGCCACTAGTAAACTCAGATATTAATTGCGGGAACTGGAATCCAAATCAAATGTACAGTAAGCACACTAGGAAACACCAATCCAAATTAAGAAGCTCCACCAAAACTAAAATCAAACTAAAAATTCAATATCAATAACCATATTTAGACATAAAAAGTGATTGATCTTTAAAATCATCCAAACCCAGAAAGTATACAATATTACTTTAAATCACGGATATAGAAATTCTGTTACTATTCAAGGCTAACTCAAGAGAAAATAACTACTCACAACTCAACCAATAAATCCAAATAAACACATATTTAATCTAAAATATATTTTTTATTTTATTTTTATGGACCATCAATCACATTCCCAACCCGCTCCTGCACCAGCCCATGGGGCAGCCTGTCCACGAGGGCGTCCCAGAGGGTCCAAGAACAGACCCAGAACCCAACTTGAGGGGAGTCATGCCAATACACAGGCCTCCCAAGGTGTCATTGCCACCCAACCACCTCCTGTGTCCCAGGCCCAATCAACCAGCTTGAATCCCAGGCAGAAGCCACTCTCAAGGCCTGCCACAAAAGTCTCCTACACCAGGGTCACCGGGAACACTGAGGTTACTTACACCTCCACTGTGTACCCAGTTGTCACTCAGCCCCACACTCTTGACCCAAGAGTTGCTACTTCCTGCCCCTGCGTCTTTGACACCACCTTCAAGCCATTGGCAGCCACTGTTTAGCCACCTGTGCCTGTGTCATATGCCACTATTGATGGCGCCACTGCAAGCAATTGTGATCCCACCTTCTACACAAAGGTCCCTGTCCTCTGTGTTGAGCCTGGTAGCCAGGATGCCGTGGTATCTGTCAAGGGCCAGCGTTGGTTGACAGATAGTGAGTGTGAAGCTCTCCTCAACTGCTTGAACAGGGGAATGGCGGTTTGGGATATTGCATCCCAATTTGGTGTCATGGCCAGGTACATTGCCAACATCAACACCAAGTATGGCAATACCAGGAAGATTGCCAAATCCACCAAGGCTAAGCAGCAACCAAAACTCTTACAGCCTGTGCACATCAACACAATCAAGCAATGGGTAGCTAGGGATTGCCACCTGGACATGCTTGCTGTCCAATCAATGCTTGCCACAGAGTTCGGGCTTTCTGTTTCTAAATCCCTTGTTTACAAAACAATGGTTGATTTGGGCTTCTCTTGGAAGGTGCTCGGAGTTTCTCCGTACAACAGAAACAGTGAAAAGACCATTGAGGATTGACACATTTATGCCGAGACGTATCTGGCACTAAAGGAGACTGGCAACGTACAGTTCTTCTATATCAACAAATTGTTGTTTTCCTCCTCACTCAAGTCTAGGCATGGGTGGGTTTAGAAGGGGTCCAAGGACGGCGTAGCCCATCGTGCAGCTGTCTGTTCCCAGACCTATTCCATGGTTGCGCTTCTTGGTCCTCGCGGGTTGGACTAATACCAAATGATCAAGGGTTCCCACAATAGCAGGACTTTTCTTGATTTTCTCTGAGTTGTCAAGGAGTACCTTCAGATAAATTATAGCAGCACAACTAACATTGTTGTGCTTGATAATGTTGGGCTCCACAAAGTGGATCTGGTTGTGTCCGAGTTCCCCCCTATCAACAAGAATAGCCACTCCTCCAGCCACCGCCTTGCTGATTGTCCAATGAGACTTCTCTTCCTCCTGTTGTATTCCCCATTCATGAATCCAATCAAGGAGGTGTTTGGTTGTATCAAGAATAAGGTGAAACAAGGCCTTCCACAGGACACCAAGGACCTATTCAATATTCTTGAGGTCAGCCAATTTGTGATGCCACCCAATGTGGTGGTAGCTTTTTACAAGCACTCAGAATCCTTCCTCCCCAAAGCCCTGGCCTCCAAGCCAATCAGATAAATGGGCGCTCTGGGTTTTATTTATTTTGTTTTTATTAGGACTCAAAAATTATTATTTATATATAATAATTTGACATGTGATTATATTATAGACATGTAAGAATACATAGAAAAGGTAAGTAAAATTAACTATACTAGGTATGAAGAATATATTTTTATTATAATGCACTAAATATTGTATTGACTGTTGCGCTAACAAATGAATAAATTAAAAAAGATAGAAATATAATTTTTTTATTTAAATAATTGTTAATTGTTGATAGTGCTTTAGCTTTTCTAAGCCACAAATTGGACCTTGCGTGTCATCATATGATCCTTGTTATTTCTTTGCCACTATAGCCACACAACACGGCAACCAATGATTTTTATGTATTCCTTACTAATTTGTACTTAGGACGCAGTTCAAGTATATTAAATATGTTTATCAAATCATATTACAAGGGAAAGGTAATTTGAGTTGTAAACAATCGTTTGTTTAGAACAATAGTGGAGCGGGCCGCATGATGCGGATAAATTTAATTCTCCATGTTTATCTTTGTGATAAATGGACCTGTACTCGACAAGTAGTAAATAAAAACATTTTAATTCTTTTTTATTTGACATATTGGCAACTATAACTAAAGTCTTTTAATATACTTAGTTATATTAATGATTATGATTTACATACTAAAATTTTAAAATAAAATTAAAATATTAAAATTAAAATATTAATTATAAATCTTAAAAGTTAAATATTTAAGTTTAAATAATTGAAATATAAAAAATTTATTAAATTGTGATTTATGCAATATCAAAATATTTGATATTAAATATGTCAATATTAAAGATTTTAACAGTGAATATTTTAATATTAAAATTTTAATATTAAATATTTCACAATTAAAGTTTTACCAGTAAAATTTTAATAGTGAAGTATTTGGTATTAAAATTTCAATATTTAAAATAAAAAATAATAAAAAAATAAAATAAAAATTTTAAGTTGCAAGGGAAAATGATTTATTGGGGGAATGTGAATTGCAAGGGGAATGTGTTTATTCTGGGGAATTATACCCCAAAATTAAATTTTCTGCTAATGCATCTAATTGGGACCACATACTCTTCTGTATGTGATGGATGACTCTGGCGCCAATTGCTAGAGGGGTGGCGCTCAACACCCCAGTGGTGGCCAACTGTCTTATAAAAGGCAAACAGGTGAGGGAATCCACTAGCAGGTTTTTTGGGGGGCACGTAGTACCCGTATAGAGTTGCCAATGCAAATGAATCATAGAGGACATGCTTGACTGTCCTGTATCCCTGTGGTGTTTTCTGTCTGTCAAGGGCTACGTGGCATATGTCAATCTGTATAGATACATCTTCTAATTTTTTCATGTTGGCTTTCAGTATGCAATGGAGCAGGATTCCCAGGTACACCGCAATGTGGATCATTTGCAAGGTATATTTCTCTGAGAACATGCACAGTTTTTTGAACGTTTGTATTAACCTATTGATATAGGACGTTTGGTTGAACTTAAAGAGGGTTCCGGGGGCGCCCAACTTGTATCAGTCCCCCAGGCCTTGGCAAACAATATCAATAAAGGCTTAAGATTATTCACAAGGACTGCATCCCCAACTTTGTTTGATAGAGTTTAAAAATTTCATTAAATATTGCAGATTTTAAATATTCATTTCCAATTTGAAAGTCAGTTTTTATTAAAAAAAATTGTATTCATTGATATTTGTGAAGGGGAACCTTTGAACGCTTTCATAAATGTATTCATCAAAGTTCAGTTTTATATCCCGCAAATTTCATTCATTTCTTTGATTTTGATTGTTGATCCTAGTTTGTATGCTTTCCTTATCCATGGCGAGCACCCCGCGGGTGGTTGATATTCCCTATCTTGAGCTTCACTATTAAAAAACATATTCATATTCTGCCGAACTATTTTATTTATTTGTTTTATAGGGGCCACCAGTGACTGGTAGCCCCCATAAAACCAACTCGGCGTAAAAGCTGCCACTTCCGCAACCTCATCCCCATCCCTGGTGATGACTAAAATAAATATAAGTTAAACATAAAAAAACTTACTGATTGTTTACCCTGTGGCCCCCTCAGCCACAGGCACCATATCAGCAAACTTCATGAGCGTTGGATGCTCTTCATTAATTTTCTTAGGCTTAATTTTTCTTATTCTTCTTGCAACTTGTGCTTCCTCTTGATTTTCATTTGATAAAGCTTCAGTATTTCTTGATGTGCTTCTGCTTCTTACTTGTGTTTCATTTTCATCTGTTTCCATTTGGTTGATTTCCTCTTCATTGGTGTTAATTTCCTTCTGAATTTCTGTTCCTTCAATTAGTTTTATCTTCTTATTGTTTTCTTTGGCCCCCTGCCAGAACTCCCACAAATTGTAGGCCGCATTGTTGAATTCAAGACTTGATAAAATAGTTCCCTGTAGATTAAGTAATTTTTCTTTACTTTTTTCATCTATAATATTTCCCAACTTATCCAGGGCATCTTCTTTTGACTGTATCAGTGGCTGGCCTTGTTACCCAGCTTCCCTGTCACTATTTCCCTGATATTTCTTTCTATCTTAACAACCTTTTGAAGGTGTGCTTCTAATTTGTTGATTAAGTTATAGATTGTTGACATATTGTTTGAATTCCATCAAAAAACTGGTTTTTATAGTACTATATTCAGCGCATACATATTTTTCATCATCATTAATAAATTAAAGACAATAAACGTAAATATTGAATAGAATATTGCAATTAGACGTCAACTCTTGATATTTTGATATTATGTGCATAACTCAATGTATTTTGTTTAATAAAATCCATTGTAAACTTGGCATTTTCCATTATAATTTAATGAAATGTACTGTGTTTATATTAGGGCCATTAACGCTTAGTACAGATATTGAAAATTAGTGCATTCTACAGCCTGTATAATTACCTATTGGTAATAATTCTATAAACTTTTCAGACAGATTTTACGAGGTAATAATAATGTAATGTGTTAATAGATTACTGTTTATTGTCATTAATTGGCTGATTTTCTTTGCTGTGGCAATTGTGCATTTTTTGATATTTCTGCACTAGTATCCAATTGGTTGGCTTCACATCCAATTGCACAGGCAATAGGAAAACAAGCCACCACCCCAACCACGTCTAGTCTCAGGGTGGCGGCTTGTTTTCCTATCGCCTGTGTGATTGGATGTGAAGCCAACCAATTGGATACTAGTGCATAAATATCAAAAAATGCACAATTGCCACAGCAAAGAAAATCAGCCAATTAATGACAGTAAACAGTAATCTATTAACACATTACATTATTATTACCTTGTAAAATCCGTCTGAAAGTTTATAGAATTATTATCAATAGGTAAATATACAGGTTATAAAATGCACTAATTTTCAATATCTGTACTAAGTGTTAATGGCCCTAATATAAACACAGTACATTTCATTGAATTATAATAGAAAAGGCCAAGTTTATAATGGATTTTATTAAACAAAATGCATTGAGTTATGCACATAATATCAAAATATCAAGAGTTGACTTCTAATTGCAATATTTTAATGTAATATTTATCTTTATTGTCTTTAATTTATTAACAATGATGAAAATATCCATGGAAATAATTATATGTTACCACATCAATTTACAAGATTCTTTACATATGGGGAATGCTAACAATGTAAAAATAAAATATTATTAAGTATGAATTGAAAGAGAGATATTAATTTTAATAAGTTGTCACAAAGAAAAGATTTATTCACTAATCAAAGGATGGGAGGAGAGGGAATGGGCGGAATGGACATTGCCTTCATCTGCACCTGTGAAAGGGGCGGCATCAAAGATAGTGGGGAGGGAATGGGTGGTGGCTTGGGAGTCAGGGTTGGAAGGCAGGTGGCTTGATGGGGGGTTGGGGAGGCAGGGTCTGTTGACTGGGAAGGGGCAGCAAGAGCGGTTTGCTTCAGTTGCTTGAATTCTTCTTCTGTCAAATATACTGGCTTGACAAAACAGATGGACTGGTGTGGGGGGAGACAGGGGTCCTTTCTGGACTTATCACTATCACTTGCATAGAAGATGATGAGATCAAATAAGTCCTGGACGAACGCGGAAGGGAAAAGCTCATACCCCTTATCAATTTGGGTGCATAGTTTGTTGTAGGTGGCAGGCTTCAAGCGCCTGAGGGCGGAACCAAAATTGTAAAGTCATACATCTGCAAGATGCATGTTGGCGTAGTTGATGGGGTAGGACCAGCAGGTATGCCCCACAGCCCTGATTTCTTGGGTAGCCCATTCCCGCTGCTCCATCTCTGCACTCAGTACAACTGTGTGCACAGTGTTTTGTGTGGCCCACTCCTCCAGAATGGCCTTGATCTCTGTCTGGTAGGCATACCCATCTGCAGTGTTCAAAATTGCTGAGTAATAATTGATGCCCAATGGGGAAACTGCCAATAAAACCCTAACAAAATGATACAAGATTGGGCCGTGTTTATACACGTCAGATTGGATGTGCTTCTCTCCAAAGTCTTGGATACTGGCCAAGATCTTAGCATACGACAGGAATATTACGTCATTATGGGCCCTCATTGCGCTTCCTTTGATAAAATTAATAATTGTTGAATTGTAGGGGTTGGTATCCACCAAAATGGGGCCACTGAGAACTTGATTATACAAGATTCTAGCAGCAACCACAACTCTGTGCATCTATGAATTCACCGTTCTTTTATTGGTGAAGATGCTGTGGAGTCCCAACTGGAGATGTACCTGGACCAGGGGCATCCGCGGGTCACGTTCCATAATGGCCATCATAAGGGGATAGGCTGTGTCACCTTTGGTTGAGGTACAGGCACCAGTTGGGGTCTTCTTGGTGGGGGGCACAGTTGGTGTGGGCTTGCAGGGTTGCAGCCACAGTTGACTTTGCAAAACCCATTGTGGCCGCAATTTCCCTGAGGGACATAAGCTTGCCTTGCTTTTTGACCATTTTGAGAACAATCTCTGGGGCAATCAATTTTCTTCTGTGACTTGCAGGCTGATTGGCTGGGGGAGGGATATGTCCATCTTGTGAACTAGTCAATGCCATCTGATTGTCTGTTTTGGGGTTCTGGGCTCTCTGGGTGACCCCATGGCTAAAATGGCTGGTTCTGGATGCCATTGATGATAAGGGATTTGGGTTGGCAGCTGCCTGTGCATGGTGGGCAAACAGGGCCATGCTGGAAGTTGCAGGGAAAAGAACAGACTCCTGTGTGGCGCTTGCAGAGGGGCCTGCGGGTTGGGAGTGGCCATAGAGGGAGGCTTCACTATTAGAAGACACAGTGTAACCCTGTATAATTTTGTCAAGGCCAAGGAACAGCTCATTGACTTGGTTGTTGTTGAAAGAAGACATCATAAAAGTTTTATTATAATTTTTTAAACTCAAGAAGAGGAATGTATATTTTAGTCAATTTTATTGTTATATATGTCAATTTTGTGAATATTACAATCTAAATTTTAGCCAACCTAAAATGGAATAGGATGATTTTTGAGAATGCCTATGATTCCTAAAAGAATTAGCACAAATCCACTCTATATCCTTTAACATCCTTTTTGGGACGCCTATAAATTATATTTATTTCAAATTCATTGTAATTATGATTTGAAACTTGGTTCTTGGATTTGACAATCCCGTAATTTCAGATTTGTTAATTTTCACATGATGTCTATGATTTGTTTGATATACAGGAAATCTCAAATTGTACATAAGAATCCTGCATTTCTGATTCATGTATCCCGCATTTGTTTGTTGGGTTTTGTCTTTTGTTAGTTGAGTTATCTGCTCAAGAGATTTGAAATTTGCCAATTTAAATAAATCAAAAAAGTCAAATTAAATGGTTGATTTTATTAAATATTTTACTTTTCACTCAGCTGAGTTGCCCACAAAAGTGATTCAAAATTTGGACCAAGGATTTGAAAATCCCGCATTTTTACGTTCAGGTTCTGAATTTACAGTAGCTTACCTAAGGAAATACATCAAAGACTGCAGAAAGCTCACTGCACTAATCAATGACCTAACCAAAGGTAATGCCAAAAAGAAGTTCATCTGGACACCAGAATGCAATATAATTTCTAACTATTAAAACAAGCTCTGATTAAAGCTCTAATCTTGCAATAACCTAACAATAACGGGTGCTACAAGCTTGAGTTGCATGCCAGTGACACTGCCATTGGCGCAGTCCTACACATCTGCCAGCCATGGTAGCAAGACTTCCTGCCAGTATGCTACAAAAGTAGAAAACTAATCAACACTGAGCAGAGGTACCCAATACACGACAAGGAATTGCTAGCAATACATCACACATGCAAGAAATGAAGATTTTATCTAGAAGGTCATTTAAACGTTTGAGTACTAACTGACCATAAATCCTTAATCTACTTCAAAACTCAGAACACACTTGCACAGCAACAAGCCAAATGGATGTCCCTGCTGGAGCAGCTCAATTTGGATATCCAATACAAAAAGGGGCATAGCTGGTCATGGCTGATGCTCTCTCTAGGCTATGTCAGCCAAGAGAGGATCATCTTGACCACCTGGACCCTGACTTGCCTAACCTATATAAAACTGAGTACAAGAAAAAAGGGAAAGTCCCTCTAAACATCAACTAACCCATGATACATTAGTAAGAAAAGAGAAACACTTCTATGTATTAAATGATACAGTATACTACATCATCAAAGACAAACACATTCCCTATATTCCACCTGCACAAAGAGTCAAAGCTATCCTCAGACATCACTGCCTACTGGGGTACACAAAGGCTAATAAACTACACCCCACTCCAAAAAAAATAGTATGTTGGCCTAATCTAAAACAAGACATCATTGACGTTCTAAAGAAGTGCATAGTGTGTGGAAAATACTTAAGCACCAAAGCCCCAAACCTACAGTTAACCAAGTACCTGACCCTGAACCATTTAAGGTTTGGGGGCTAGACATAGTGGGACCCTTCCCAGAAACTAAAGCCAAAAAATGCTTTCTAGTTGTACCCATCATCTTTGCTACACTCTGGACAATCTTCTGGGCAACAAAGAATCACAAGGCAGAAACAATCAATTGCTTCATCAACAAGGCAATGATAGCCAACTACAGTACTCCAGACTACATCATAACTGATGGAGCAACAGAGTTATCAGGTCATGTAGTAAACAACAATTTAAAATCCAAAAAAATCAAACATTCTACAACCTTGCCCTACAGGCCACAGGCCAACAGCAGAGTTGAAGGCCTAAACAGCAGCCCTATCAGAACTCTCAAGAAAATAATGGATGCCAAAGCCAGAGACACATGGCCACCATATGTGAAACATGCATTATTAGTACCCTGGGTCCACACCAATCAAGGGACAGGTTACTCACTGTTTGAACTAACATACAGGTACAAACCAGAAATAGTCACCCGCAATAACCAGCCATATGTAAAGATCCCCCCGGGGAAACCTCCCACAGTAGAACAGAAACCAGCTCTACAACACATACGCCTCAAAGCCAAACTGGCAGAAATGAAGATACTCAAAACTCAAAAGGTAACCTCAACAGAGGAACCACTCCCCAGCAACTCCCCTGTCTGGATCCTGGCTGGAAACAGAAAGAAACTAGACTCAGTACACAGAGGACCAGGAAGAATCATCAAGTACAGACTAGACAGAAACACCTATCTAGTGAAATTCCAAGGTGACAAAGACCCCGCTGTCAAAAATTACCACATATCCTGCCTTTGCCTCAGCAAAGGAGAACACTAGACTTGGCTGATACCAGCTGCAAACAACTCCAGGAACATCAGGCGGCACCCGTCAAGACAAAGCCCCCTCCTGATGTACCAGATTAAACCCTTGGGGGGTGTCAAGGATCTGGATGTGCAAGTATTCTGGATACCGCCAACCCACTTAATATCCAGTCATTGGCTGATTTAGTCCCCTTCTAATATACCATTTGACATACCAAGAATGATAACAAAGCAATATCACCTGACCGTCCAAGTATCCAGTGGCTCAATCCCATCTAGCACATGACCAACCCCTTGGTTTTATCAAGTTAAATCCCTGCCACAGAAAAAACTATACAAGCTAAAGTATTATCCAATAAAACATCCTTCTCTTCTTCTTGATTTCATATTTGAAGCTTCCTCAAAAGGTGCTTCTTATCACTTGGTTCATTATGCAAGGCTGTGTACCTTTTCTCTGTCATGAGTAGAGAGAAAATAAAAATGATAAAGTGTCAAGGGATCAGGCAAGTATTTTTATAGCCATATTTTGTATTCAGTATAAGAAACAGTGACTTTAAAAGAGGATTCAAAACAGCTTGTGTGAAAAAAAGCTATCACAGATGTCTAAATTCAAGGGTAGACCAGCCATTATCCTGAGTTTTTTGGCTTGGGCTATACTGTTAATGTTTTAAAATAAAATATCTCCATAATAGCTGCTCACATGGCCCAAGATATATGAAGCAGTAAAGCCTGGCTTTTTGGGCAATGCCCTTTAAATTTACTTGCCCTCTATTTGATAGCTCAATTAGACTGTGTAGTTGGCTCCTGTTGACTCTTATATATATAGCATGGCCTCTATGACAGATCTTTATTCATACCTATCAAAATAATTGTTTAACATTTAATAGAATGTCAATCCTATTGGAAAAACTGCCAAAGATACCCCAGAATATTTAGCTTGTGGTTACTGCTTATCACTTGCACTATTGTGACTCTTATTAGGGGGTAGTAGCCCTGGTATGCTACAGCCATTTTGCAGTTGAATCCAAAAGTTACATCATTTCTGGTTGACATGGGAAGGATTATGTGGAAAACACTAGCAGTTCTGGACAATACAATGTAATTGAAAATAATCCTGCCTAGCTCTGCAACTGCTGGAGGATGGTTGCGCCAAGATGAAAGCTCTGTGCATTCAACCTGTGATGAACCACATTTGAGCAGTTTTTTGGATGAGGCTAATGTTGGCCAAGAAAGGAATTATCACTTGAGACAGGTAAATATTGATTATTTATTAATTTATCTAGAATGAGAATATAAGGAGAAGATGTGATGGCTGAGGAATGGCAGTAGATTGGGTCTTAGTGCATGCTTTAAGAAGCTGGGCAAGTGGTGAAAATTGAGGTGAGTAAGCATTCATGCGGTTAACTTTACCTAGGATGGAGGGGTAAAGTTTCTCCTAATTATCAAGTAGCTTTGAGAAGGTCTTGAAGTTACTGGACAAGATTGAATATGTCAACAACTATCTTTGAGATGGCTGTCCAGAGAAACAGCTGTATAACTTGATTATTTGGAGGTTTCTGGGAAGTAAAGTTGGTTGCTTTGCGTCTGAAAGCTCAACCTAACCACTTGAGTGATTAAAAACAGTATCAGAACGTGAGGGTTGTCTGTTGCTGATGGTCTAAAGTATGTCACTGATGGGGGTCAAGTCTAAGTTGATTCACTTGTAGAGACTTATTTCCTGAGTCTGAGGTATTGAATGATGGGGACTAGCAGAACAGGGGAAATACAATTGTGGAGAGCAGCAGCAAGAAGAAGAAGAAGTAGTTAAAGATTAGTAGAAAAGGTTGGAAACAAAAAAGAATAAGAAAATAAAGAAAATAAAAGAAAAAGGAATAAGAAACAAGGAAAAAGATTTAAAGATATAAAAAATTAAAAAGATTAAAAGAATTAAGGAAAATAAAAAAGAAAAGAAAATAAAAGAATTGAATAGATGAAATAATAAGAAAGAAGAAGTAAAAAGAAAACAAGGAAAAATCATAAAGAATTGATTAAAGTACAGAGAAAGGAAAACTGGTGGAACAGCACAGGAAAACTCTGGGGACAAAGGCTGGGATTTTGCCAAGGCATTAAAGGGAGTGTGAAGCAAGCAAAAGACAGTTTTGAGTTCTGCCAAGGGGGAAAGAACGCAGGAAAACACAGAGAAACATTAAAGAAATTAAGGTACAAAAAACTTTTTAAGTAAAACATAGGTCAAAATGCTTGAATCAACCCAACAAAACGTGGGGGGAATTAGAGAAAGCTGTTCAAAACGCAGAGCCATGTTTTTCTGGGGCAAGATGACAACAGGTTTGAACCCAGGTCAGTAGCAAGTCATCTAGTAAGCTTTTCAGTAAAACAGGCAAATATGGACGCCTTATTGGCTGAAGGTCAAATTTTGTTTGATCAATGTTTTCCATTGGTTAAACTGGAGGTAAAAAGCCTAAAAAAGGGATTGTCAGGGAAAAGTCCTATCTGATTGGATGAGATTTGAAATCAGAAATTCAGGAAGAAAAAACATAGGAAACAGGGAGCTATTTAAGGGGAAACATCTTGAAACAAGGAGGATGGAATTGATTTCAAAATCCATAAGCCAGGAAGGAGCCCAAGACATAGGAGCATGAGCTCAGGACCACCAGGAAGGAGTACAAGGCCAGGAGAAGGAGTAAGGCAGCAAAAAGCAGAAATACCAAGGAAGCCAAGCGCAAAGGTATAGACAAGGAGCCAAAGGCATGGTGGAAGGAGTCCAAAGCTAAGAGCAAGGAGTCTAAGGCATAAGACAAGAAGCCCAAGACTTGGTAACTCAAATTTGTTCCTCATAAAGCGGCTACAGTCCAGAAGGTTTCTAAGGGGATATTCTTTCTGATGCAAAAAAATCCAAATGCAACCCCTATTCTACCTTATTGTGAAATAAAACTTCCCTAGTGGTAATGATTATTAAGCTGGTTAAGAGGATCAGAAGATAAAAAAATAGTCTGTTTACTCATGAGAAAGGCTTGGCTGGGAAATATGTTTCCCCTAGTTATCAATTGACAATGATAATTAGGGGTCATGATGAGTCTCTTTCAGAGTGTTTAAATAACTCACTTTTATCCTTTTCATAGAACAAGTATCCCTGAGGATGACAACCTCAACCCAGCCAGACCCTGACTTTGACCCAGGAAACACCTTGGTAACCTCCTAGGATTAGGAGCACCACACACCTCTGGACTTTTTGCTTGAGTACCTAAATATATGATGGCCCAGCTGGTATCTGACCTGGGGAATATTCAGTTTCAGGTTGTTTGTAGTAGTGGCAGCATGATAATGATGAGGAGCAACTTCTGGGGAAGCTTAGAAGATAGTTTTAGAGAAGAAGAGTAATTTTATTGGATAATATTTCAGGCTTATATATTGTGTGCGCTGTGACAGGGACCTAAGCTGGATCAAATATATTGGAGGTCATGTGTGAGTTAGATCTGGATAGCTGGATATCTGGACGAGTCAAGGGATATTGTTTTGTTGCCATTTCAGGAATGTTGAACCAAGCATTGTATTGGCATCAAACCAGGCAATGACTGGATGTTATATGTGTTGAGAACAGCCAGAATACCAGTACATCCAGCTCCTTGAAAATAGATTAAGCCTATATATACTGGGAAGCTTTTCTGAAAGGCATAGGCTTCACTTTGATAGCAGTTCCATGAATGTGTACCCATTGTACTCCTTCATGATGGTTGCTTGGGTGAACCCAATAAATTCAGAAATTGCCTAAAAAATCAGCCTCTTGTGTCCAAAGCCATAATCTCCTGAAAATCTGACTGGCTGAAAATTTATGGCCCTTTTTCTATGCTGTTCTTGAGTGTTCTTCCTGAGAAATGGCATATACTGATCAATTGATTGATCTGGTGAAATAGGGATATTACTGGCTGGAGACAGATAAGGTTCAATGTCTTTTATATAGAAAAAGCTGGTGATCACCCTGGTCAGCTGTAAGGAAATTCTTTCCTATTACACAAAATATCACAAGGACTGGTACAAAAACCCTGGGGAAACTTAATGAGGTTACTGCATTTATTAATACAGATTCTTTTCCAAAATTGAAAATAGAGCCTATAAACAAAAGACTGTCAAAAACTCTTTGATTTAGAAAAACAACCATGTATCTACTATACGCTCAAATTTGAAATTTGAATGTGCAAGCAAAAGTGACTGTTCAAATATAAAATCTAAAATAAGATCACCCAACCTGGGCTTGGACAATGAAAATGACAACAAGGACAATAATAAGAATACTTAGCAATCAATTAATGACTCTGAAAACACTTCAGTCTTAAAGTGTCTAATCAGCATTTTAAAAAATGCAATTCAAGCTGCATTGCATCTCCAGGGGCCCAAGACATCCAATAAGAACACACAAGTCACCCAAGCCAAGAAACTAAGTCACATACAAATAAGAAATCTCTCCCAAAACATAGCAAAGAGTGCAACTGCAACCTGCAATAACATCCAAACCTTACTTCTTCATGAACTGCAGGCTAAGGCTTACTGCAGCCCTGCAAGATAATACTTCACCACCAACTCTTGCAGAACCCATTAGTAACTACTATGTCACCACCCCACTTTCACTTCAGTATTTAAGCTGAAATTTCTCTCCTATGAAAATTGCTCCAGTAATATTATTCCTTTTAAACCAACTCAATAAAGCCTATATTTTCAAACTCTAACCAATTATTAGATAGTCAAGTCCATTCTCAACAAAATGAACCTCCTCCTCCTTGTATGGGGTTTATGTGTGTTAATAGGGTATGTTCAGGCCAATTTGAACTTTGAATCCCTAAAACCAACTCACACTGATAAATCTGAAGGCTCCATTTGGTATCAATACAGTTTACACCGCTGCCTTGCTGCCTATGTTAAAGTAGCTTACTTCCCTCTAATTGTTTATCCTAAGGCCCCTTGGTTGGTCTTGGGATAAACCAGCATATACTATTTTTTAAACCACTTTACTCTATTATTAGATAGATCCTGATTGTTAGGTCATTTACTTCATATGTCAATGATGATAATTCTAGTAGGGTCCAATCTAGTTAATTTTAACTTGGGAGCGCTTCTTCACTTTGTTGCAACCAAGTTTCCAGACTTGCCTGCTAACGTATCTTACAATACACAGGGGGCGGTTGATGAGTTGCCCCTTGACATATCTAACAAAATGAACCAATCTGATGGCAATATTGAATGGCGGGTACTTCATCCTAATTAGGAGCGCTACCAATTTGACTTGCTGATCCCTGCACAAGTTATTCCTTGGCTTCAAACCTTACATGGAACTTCCCACTATGCCACCCCCTTGTGGCCTTGTGGCTTTCCCCATATGGTATATTAATCACAATATTCTACAATAAATGATACCTTATTCTTATTATTTTGTCCTTTCTATTGGACTGTTGTCTTCCCCAATTCCAAGTACTGAACCCTCATTGGTTCAGTTGCAACAGTGGTGGCAGAAGTAGGTTTACAATATACAGAAAACAAAATTCCCCCTAAGAAAGGACAGAGTACAGGCCGTATGGCTACTCCACAACAATAAACTTTCCTGCCAATCCCTGAGGGGGATATCCCCAAGGGGTATGTCATCTATCAAGACCAGCTAGTCCTCACAAGCATGTATAATTGGCTCTGCCTTGGGCAGCATGACGCCAGTGTCCCCAAGCCCCAGTCAGACCTATCACAACGCATGCTCAACCTTCAGCTAGAATCCTTTGTGAGTGGCATCAAAGGGGCCATATTGTCAGTTAGCTCCAATCTACCAAAACCCGCCTCCGCATCTGTCAGGTTCCCAAGCCCATGTGGGTTGCCACTGTGTCTGGCCGCCTCACGGGGCTTGCCGCTGTGTGGTTCACCAACTGGGCCAGTCAGGAACTTGATGTTACCTGGGCAGCATTCCAAGATGCTGTAAAATCCCGCTACAGCAAAACCTTCTCCCCCATTGTAGTGGGAACTCCTCTTCTAGCCATCAAACAGACTGGGTCCGTCCCTGAGTACCTTGTTGCATGGCAACAAGCCCTTGCTGCGGCACCAAAGCTGTGAATGACAGAAATGCAATGCTACTCACCCTCATCATCAATGGGTTAAAACCCCATATCTGCAAGTGGGTCCCCGTAGGTTGCTGTACCTCCATTGATGACTGCTACAAGGCCATTGTGGAAGCTAACAACCAGGCTTCAATGGGCTTCTGCCGTACCAGTGACGCCCCATCCCAACCTTGTACAATACCTGGCAGTGGCCACAATCAAGTGGGCCGCTGCCAGCCCTGTCAGCAGGATAATGGGACTAAACGTCCCCATAAGGGGGAGCTCCAGCTAGTGCAGATTGAGGATCAGGGAAAAGCCTGGGGGTTGTAGCAACAAGAGGCCCTGCAACCCCACCTGACCCATCCTCTTAATCCTTGCTCGCAAAGAACCCCTGTGACTACAACATCCATGAAGTCAAAACCCTAGATGTCTTCCAAGTCCACAGTGACAACCCTTTACTACAAGCAAGCCACTCCTCAAATAAAGTAACCCGCTTATCCTATCCCTTCTGTTTCTGTGAGAACACCCACAAACTACTGGTAGATACTGGGGCCGACCACACTATGGTGGACCAGGCATTTGCCAACTCCCAACAACTGGAACAAGTGCCTAGCAGGTTCAAGGCAGTACAAGTAGCTGACTCCCGTAGAGTTGCAATTACCCATGAGACAGTAACCTTCTCTGTGAGAATAGGGAACGTCCAGGTTAATCTCTCTGGGCCAATCATGGCAGGGCTCAGCCACAACGTAATTGCTGGCCTTAACTGGCTTCAACACAATCATCCCTACATCAACTGGGATACATCTGTTACCACCCTTAATAGAAAGGGGGTGGGCTTCCAGATTTACCCTGTGGAAATGAGCAAGTTACTCCACAATACTGTGTTTGTTAGAATAACAGAGACAGGCTCATACAACTTCAAGGGAGAACTAGACTTCAATCAGTTTTCAGTCAAAGTTATCCGCGCCAAACCATCTGTGGTCCCCCCCTTGACCACTTCACCACCACCAGCGCTTGCTGCACTCCTCGAGAAGTACAAGGATGTGTTCAGTGAGACACTTGAACAACTACCTCCTCCCCAGGAGATCCAGCATGATGTACAACTGCAAGGATTGTTACCTAAAGCACAATCATTATACTGTCTTACACCAAAGGAAGATGAGACCCTCTATCAGCACCTTGTGGACGCGCTTGATAAGGGCTTCATTTGCCTCTTGCTCTCTCCATACAGGGCGGCTGTCTTCTTTGTAGCCAAAAAGGACAGGTCCCTTTGCCTGGTCACAGACTACCGCGCCCTAAATGAGGTGACTGTTAAGAATAAATACCCCCTGCCACTGATTGATAACCTGTTTGATACACTCACAGGTGCAAAGGTCTTTATCAAGATTGATCTCACTGCGGGGTACAACCAGGTCCGCATTGCACCAGGGGATGAGGCAAAAACTGCCTTTTGCACGTGCTATGGGTTGTTTAAGTGTCAGGTCATGAACTTCAGAATGATCAACGCTCCTTCCACCTTTGCCATGTTAATGAACAAAGCATTTGAGGAACTGATTGGGAAGTGTGTGGTTGTGTACCTTGACGACATTATTGTCTTCAGTCAAGATCAGACCACACATCTCTAACACCTCTGTGCTGTTCTCAACACCCTACAGAAAAACTAGCTAAAAGCTAAACCCTCCAAATGCAAGTTCCTCAAGTCAGAGCTGTTATTCCTTGGGTACATCATCTCTGCCCAAGAGATAAAGCCCAACCCTGCCAAAATCAAGGCAATCACCAGCATGCTGCCCCCACTGACGTGGGCCAGGTGCGGATATTCTTAGGCATGGTTGCCTACATGCACATGTTAATTCCCAATTGCGGGGAACTAATTGCAGCTCTCACTGAGCTTCTTAACACCAAACAGCGCTTCCATTGGACCCCTGCCAGAGATTGAGCCTTTGAGATGTTGAAGCAAAGACTCACAACAGCACCAGTACTGCAGTTTCCCAATTGAAACCGTCAGTATAAACTTGAGACCAATGTCTCTGAAAATCCTGTAGGGGGTGTGCTAAGGGTAGAAACTGACAATGGCGCCTTTCTCTCTGTGACATATGATTCCAGGAAACTTACCGACTCAGAACAACGCTACCCCATCCACAATAACAAGTTGGCGGCAATTGTGCACTGCATTGAGAAGTGGCGCTGTTACCTGGAGGGGGCCACCTTTTCACCCTGCGTCCTGACAGACCACAAGTCACTTCAGTACTTCAACATGCAGTCCCACTTGACACGCCGCCAAGCAGGATGGGTTGAGTGTCTATCCTCTTACCAGTTGCACATCAAGTACAAGCCTGGGAAGGAACTTATCACAGCTGACACCCTCTCACAACTCTACATAGCGTTTATCACTGGGGACAATGGTTTGGACCCAGACTGGCCCATGCTCTACCTCTGCCCTGAGGCAACTCGTTATGAAGGCCTTAACTTGGTAACCATCTCCAAGTTAAAGGACAACAAAATTCAGTTCACCACCAATGCTGGTAACGTCTGCAGTCAGGCAGAGACAGGTGAGAAGATGCCTTACATTCCCACCACGCAACAAGGTGACACTATATTACACTACCACCAAACCCTGGATCACATCAGAAGGCATAACCTCTTTGAGATCATGAAACAGAAGGTTTGGTGGCCGCACATGCGTCAAGACATCTTGGATCTCCTCAAAACGTGTGTGCTGTACAAAAAAATATGTTCAAACCTGCACCCCCAAGTCTGTCCTGCCCATCAAGGCCATGGAACCCTTCAAACAGTGGGCTCTTGACATCGTGATGCCACCTCCCAAAGACAGACTGGGGAAGAAGTACATTATCACTGCCATTGACTACTTCACTCGCTAGCCAGTGGCCTGGGCGACAACTAACCACACTGCCACCACCATCACCCTCTTTATTGGCAAAAAAATTGTGGCCTGCTTTGGGTAACCCAAACGCCTCATCACAGATGGTGGCCCCAAACTTGTTGGACATGTCATGAAGACATACTGCGCCAAGAACGCACTCCAACATATAGTTATAACCCCCTACCATCCGCAAGCCAATGGGCGCGTAGAACGGTTAAATGGCTCACTGGTTCAACTGATTGCCAAGCTCTCACAAGAGCACCCCAACACCGCATGGACCAAACACCTGCCTACCGCTCTACTTATCTTATGAGCAAGAATCAACAGGGGCACAGGGTTCAGCCCCAGCACCCTGGTCTTTGGGACACCTGACAGCCTGACAGGAGTGAAACAGGGAAAGCTACGGTCCAGAGCTCCCAAAAAGCCTCCCCTAGTAACAATCCCATCCCTAGACTAATGGCGTGCCAAAGCCCAGGAAATTAAACACAAGCAAATTGAAGGAGGGACAAAGCATCTCAAAGCCAGGTACGCCGTAGGTGACCCTGTCTACACTCTCAACCCCAATTCTGCCAAGTTGGATCCCAACCACCTAGGGCCCTCAAGATAGCTGCTGTCTACAACAATCATACCTATCTACTCAAAGATGTCCAAGAGAATACCAAGAAGCTTTACCACAATTGCTTGCGCCCCTGCCGCGCCATCCCCACACAAAGGTTGTTTGTGCAGACCTTCCCAGACCTTCCGCAGACTCCAGTCTTGGTATCTGACGACAAGCAGGGGGCAATGGGGGTGTTGCAACCGGGTTTTCAGACTTGCCTGCTAATGTATCTTACGATACACAGGGGGCGCTCAATGATTTACCCCTTGACATATCTAACAACATGAACCAATCTGATGGCAATATTGAATGGCAGGTACTTCATCCTAATTAGGAGCGCTACCAATTTGACTTGCTGATCCCCGCACAAGTTATTCCTCAGCTTCAAACCTTACATGGAACTTCCTACTATGCCACCCCCTTGTGGCCTTGTGGCTTTCCCCATATGGTATATTAATCACAATATTTTACAATAAACAATACCTTATTCTTATTATTTTGTCCTTTCTATTGGACTGTTGTCTTTCCCAATTCCAAGTACTGAACCCTCATTGGTTCAGTTGCAACAACTTAATTGAAGAGAAGCTCCCCAGTGAGTAGATCCCTGACATCAGAAATGATCTCAGTGTGATGTCCAAACAATCAGCTGCCAGTTTCACTGGTGATAATGTACAGCCTGTGATCTGCATGTGTGTAACCAGAGCCCTGAGTGTATTTGCCAGCTATATTGTCCCCTTGCTCTTGAATGTTGCCTGCCTTAAGCTCTTGGTACTAAGTGTTGATGGTTGAAAGTTCCTAATATGTGTGAATAGGGCTTGAGAAGAAAAATGGTGCAACAGTTACAGCATCTACTGTAACTGACATGATCCAAATTTACTGGGTATGGTTTCCAGATTCCCTAGCTTGGGGATCTGGGAGTTTCAAGACATACCTAGGTGTGAAGGCTTTCTTTCTCAGGAAGTTCAAGGACAGAAAAATATATATCTCAACACTTTTAAAAAAATTATTGTTCAACTTTGAGTTCTAGAGATCTTGTACACTTTAAAAGTAAAAGATGGTATATTTATTGGTTTAAAAAAGATCTGGGAGCAGATCACCATCAGCGGTGTGGCCAGATCTCTTGCTGGTGTGGCATGTGTAGGGCTGCGTCAGATTTGAGACAAGTGGCTCCTTTTCTAAAAAGGAGCCACTGTCTCAAATCCAGAGATAATTTCGAGAAAATCTTCTCAAAGAAGATTTTCTCAGAATTGTTTCTATATTGAAGACAATCCAGAATTTATTTGCAGATTTTTAAATAAAAATTATTTGTGTTTTTCTTTTTCTTTTTAAGATTTAAAAAATAAGATTTCAAATTTAGCTTTCTATTTGAAATAATATTTTAGTTTTAATATATATTCAATATTGCCTCGTCCGGAAAACAGAAAGCCATCTGGGGCCTTCTTTTTCTTTTGAAATTTTGGATTCCCCCAACATGGGGGAATCTGAAAGAAGTAGACGGGGAAGGGGAGATGGGAAGATTGCAGCAAATGCTGTAATTGTCCCTTTTATAGGGCTGACACGGCCCTAGGCATGTGTTTGCTGTGACAGGTTGAAGAGATTAATGGCTCTTTTTCCCCTGCTCTGGTGGATGAAAACTTGGGGAGTTGTGTTTTGTTCCATGTTTAGCTTTAGGTTGCTCTAATCTGACTTTGGTTTGTCCATATCAACTGCTGTGAGAATACAGCATGGTTTATGTTTTAGTGTGTAGAGAGTTATATATTAAATGTGGGGGTCATCTTGGCGTCAGTTTGGGATTCTAAAGCGAAATGTTTTGATGAGAATTGAGGTTATGCTGGTTGGATGAGTGCAGGTTTTTTTTGGTGGATACGGAAGTTGTTTGGGCGGCATGGAAGTTTATGGGTTGGTTAGATTGGGAGTTGGTGAAGGAATTTATTGAGATCCATGGTTGGCAGGTTGCTTAAACGGGAGTTTGGTAGCAGATCATGGTGGCACTGCGGTGACGTGGATGGGTGTGGTTTGGCGGGTTGTTTGGGTAGGTATTGGTATGCAGGGAGTGGCGATGGATGTTTTATAGCGTCACATGGCGAGGGAGCATATTTGGGGATGTAACCTTGTTCCGAGCCGGGCCATCGGTAGAAGCTGGGGTGGGGTCTACCTTAAAGCGTGGTTAAAACGGACTAGGGGATCAGCTGCACTGAGATCGTCCTGAAACATGCCGTTCCGAATGCGGCAAGGGTGGTTGTGGGTTTTGACATGCTTGGCTACATGCTGCTATCCATGCACTTTGGCCTTTATGATTGATGTCATTGCATCCATCGCTGATAGATCCCGCCTGAATAGTTTGATAACCAATCAGAGCCGTCTCCTTTTGAAGAGCAACATTCCAAACTCATTACGTGCCTGTTCGATTTGATTGGCCGGTTCCTCCGATCCCAACCACCTACCGATGTGTCCAGGCTCAAACGCCCGCTGTTCCAAAATAATTCCACTTCTCGGATTCTAGCGCCACCCACCTTGCTTTCCAATCCAGCTACCCAACCGGCCGATCTGATTGGGCCGAGGGAGTTAATTTCCGAGCCGCCCCGATTGGTGCCAGCCTGCGGAACCAAGGCGATGGTTCGCTGCACGGCCAGGAAATAGCCCAAAACTATTGAGGGCATTATTGGCAAGCCACGCTTCGACGAATTCTATAAAAGGCCAACGACATCTGCCAAACTAAATTAGACAAGGATTTATAATCAGCCTCCTACCCAGGTGAGCTGCATTCCCATCCCTTCCAAATATGGGCATGGTCCAATTTCACCCTCCCAAGCCTGTGCACCCCCGGCTGCATATCCCCTGCACCTTGACTTATGGGACGCCACTTTAATCTCCACATTATTGCTTTATCCTACTCCGATAACTTGTGCCCGCCCGGATTGGCACTCGCTCCCTGGAGCCCCACCACAACCAGCTTAAATTATTTCTGGCCATCAAACTGCACTTCTGATTATACTTTATTCCAGGGCGATCAAACTTGCTGGATCCCCATCCCGCCAAGGTTGGCCAAAGGCTAACCTCAAGCGCGCGGCAAAGGGGCCGGCGTTGCTACAAAACTTGATTTCCCGGCGACGGGTGGAAATCCCTAAACTCGGGGCGGATAAACATCATCGCAGCGGAAGGGGTACCGTTCACCATGCTTCCGCGATGCTGGCCGGACATGCTATAAAGATCCTTCGCCGTGTACAAATATTCCTTCGGGCTTGTAGCTTTCGCATCCGGTGATTGGTCTGGTGTAACAGCGGTGGATGTTCAATTACGCCAGTTGGTTAAAACAAGTCAAGGGACAATGTAAGGGATAAGGATCACCCTTCCACATACCCTTGCAAGAAAAATTGGTGTAGAATATATTCGGTTTGGTCAATCCCTGGTTAGGCTCAATAAATTCTAAACCAGCAGGAATTGAACGGTTTGGCAAATAAATGTTGATTCAAATTTACAGTTTATTTTAGTTAGCAGAATTTGGAGAGGGGATGGAAAGTATGCCAGGGCGCTGGATGGGGCAGCCTCGATGTGGGGAATGGGGGGGAGTTGTGGGAAAAGTATGACATGACAAAGGACTCAAACTTGGCGTGGACCTCAGGGGCCACCTGCAGCCTATAGTCAAGGCAGAGGGCAATGGTGCGTGCCACTCGGTTAATGAGCTGGGCCGAGTGACCCGACAGGGTGGCCCACGAGTCGGTGTCGTAGGGGGCATCGTCAAGGATGTTGCAGGCCAGCATGAGGCAGGCGGTGTAGATGAGGGTTCCGGGATGCTCCTTGAGGAGCGAGACTGCGCCAAGGCGGAGTTTGGTCATGTAAGCTATGCTCAGGATGATTGTGGCAGTGGGGGTGTTTGTGGTACTAAGGAGTTTAAAATAAAAGTTGCTGGTGCCGGAATGGCCTGGGCATGGGTATAGCGAGTGCTTGAACACGCACACTTGCAAGAACCTGCCAAAGGAGGGGTGGCCAATTGAGTGGCGTGCCTTTCGAGCGACGCAAAGTTTGGTTGCTTGGCACTTGTTATTCTTGATTCTCGACATGGGGGTGAATGTGGGCGTGGCAAGTATTTATAGTCTGGGACTGGGGGTTGGTGAGCAGTGATTGGCGGGAGCAGCAGCCAATGGTTGGGCTTGGAACAGTGGGTGGGATCAGCAGCGTTGGGGGTGACGGTTGATGAAGCTTCAGCCAAGTATTCCTGAGTGCAAGCATAGTTGTTTCCCCATTTGGAAACCCAATTGGGGTGGATTTCGCAACGAGCCGGATTTGGATGGTTTCCTTATAATTGTTTATTCGCTGGATGCATTGTTCGAAGGGGCTGGCATGAAACCGGAATGGGTGGCGGATTCCAAAGTTCCCACAAAATCCATTCGTTTCAAGGTCAATCCATCGGAATAGATCCATCAGGGGGTCCGACCCGCTCAACCGACTGCCGTTAAGGTGTGGACCTTATCCCACAGCATTGCTAAAGCGAACCAATCACACCTCAACCACTAGCTTTCCTCGTTCAAACGCAGCCTGCACCAGGACATTTTATGCCACGCAGATCAAAAGCCCATACCCCACTCCAACGCCCCTTAAATAGATGATCCAACAAAGATAAATGCTGATTCCTCAATCTACTTATAATTAATTAAACCTAATCCTTCATCGCTAAGTGGATTTCCAAAACAATGAATCCAATTTAACCCAAAAACCAGGACCCGTTCAACTTGAACTGCTTGGATCTGAACCGAAACTCTATTCGCCAATCCAAATTCTCAATCTGCTGACCCATAGCCATTACCAGCCCCCTTGGTATGAATCCAAAACAGCATTCGCAATCACTTATAGCCGAGGTGCAAAGCCATCCCGACGATAAACTAGCCCAGTGCCACATAAAACCGTGGGATTAAATATCACCCTACTTTATGACCCAGACAGCTCTTCAGAACTTCTTCACCCCATAAATATTCCAAACCCAAAAGGTTAAACATCCCCTGCACTTTAGAAACCATTTAATCATTACCTTCATCTATCATTTAAATTCCATTTAATCCACCATCCACAAACCAAATATTTGCATTTTTACATCCACATCCAGGAGACCATCAGACAACCTCCTAAGCTTAAACAGATTGATTTACAAGTTTACTGGTTCATACTATGCCAGGTAGCTCAACCTCAAACAGCTGATTCACCCCAACCTTCCCATAATGGGAACCCCAGTGAGATGTTTGGATCCATATGACTGGAGGATGAAATCCTAAGGGTAACTGATTGTCACAGTAAGTTCCATAATGCCAGGGATTATTTGGCCGAGTAGGAAAGCTTGGAAAGCCATGAAACCTTTAACAAAGCTGACTGATTTAACAGACTTGAATCAAACAGTTGATCACAAATGGGTTACGGCTGCTCCAGTTTGCCAGTTGAATCCGGTTCCCCCCTGTAAGTTGATGTTGATAAATTGACGTAATATGAGGGTCACCCAATATAAGCTCATTAATCAGCATGGTTGTCAGAAACTGGTCACACAAGGGTTCTTTGCAACTTGGACTAGATACTTAATCGAAGATGCAGAAGGAATAGGAGATCAAGACTCAGGTGGTATTGCTTAGTCAATTTTTGATATATATTGAATAATTTTCACTGTTTCAACTCTAAGAGTTGAGTCCTTCCAAAATTTACTCAATAAAAATCACATATCCCTTGGTCTAATTTACTTTTTAAAATTTATCCTGTGGTTGGATTTTTGCGCTACATTCCCTACAATCTGATTCTAAGCCAGATCATTACTGGAAGATGGGGCCCTGCAGTTGGAACTTTGTTGTTGGCACCTCCCAATGTTAATTCAATGCCTGCTGATCTTGGAGTGGTCCCCCCTGTCCTGGAAACTGAAAATTTTGTTGCATCTCAATGTCCTGAATTTTATTCTGAAAATACTCTGATGCTTTCACAGGCTATTTGTCTTGGGCTACTTTGGTTAGGATTAATTATTTTACTTAATCCTAGTATCTTGTCAGAACTTTCTTTTCTGCTCTCAGACCTTGTGGTCTGGTTAAGATTCGCTTTATTCAGTAGTTGAAATATTTTAGTCATTGTGTTGATAAATGCTTGTTTGACGACAAGTGTTACTGCGGCATCTGGGTATTCCTTGACAGGACGACAGCTGGCGGTGTCCAAGGGAGGCAACAAGCAAGTGGCTTCTAAGCTGGTGCTTACGTAGGTCTTCGAGTACTGATAACTGTCTTTGGACTCGGATTTATTCTTCTACTACAAAAACATTTTACAGTAGAATATTATTATTATTGTCTGCATTCCATTAGTTCAATGGAAGGGCTTTTATAATGCTAGTGCTCTCTTGCCAGGATATGATCATCTGGCACATCTAACTCATGCTTGGTAGTCTTTTCATCCCCAGACTGCCAGCATCAACCCCCAGAGTCAGGCATTCATGCAATGGCATGGGATTCTATGTAATAGTATCTTGAGCAGGGTACTTGTTGTAATCAAAATCATGCATGATCTATAAGTGTGCCAGTGGTGGCGGCGCCAATACATGATCTATTTTTATTGCATGATAGGTAATTCCTCAGTGGCCGTCTATTAGGAATTTGCAGTGGCACTGGCGGTTTGCCAGTGAGAATTGATCACAACCCTTAAGAATTTTTGGAGAAACCTATGTTCTTCAACCCGGCGGTTTGCCAGAGTATTCCAGATTAACTCTAGCCAATCAGGAACCAATCATAATTAGAGATTTATTATATTCCTGGTTGTTCTGGCAATAGATGATCTGAATCTCTTTTACTAAGGCTTCTCAGATCAATTAAGCCCGCTAGTAATATATCACAGGCTTTTTCAATCAATAGCTTGGCAGGCCAGCAGATTTACAGGTAGAGCAAAGTCAGTATAAATTCCTGACATATCTCAATTATAAATCTCAAAAAACGATATCTGAAGCCACGCTGGTGGTTAATCATTATTTCTATGTGGATTTGGGTGGTAATTCCCCACCACTTAGAAACAGCTTCATACTGTCCTGTGATTTCTGTCACAGTTGGCACCTCCCAATGTTAATTTCATGCCTGCTGATCTTGGGGTTGTCTCTCCTGTCTTTGAAACTGAAAATTGTGTTGCATCTCAATGTCCTGAATTTTATTCTAAAGATATTCTGATGCTTTCATAGGATATTTATCTTGGGCTACTTTGGTTAGGATTAATTATTTTACTTAATTCTAGTATCTCAATTAGAAATATCACAAAATGATATCTGAAGCCATATTGGTGGTTAATCATTAATTCTATGTGAATTTGGGTGGTAATTCCCCACCATTTAGAAACTTTTTTACTATCCTGTGATTTCTGTCACAAAGTACGCCTCCAAGACCTTTAACAGATTCTTCAATACTGGCTGAGTCCTTGCTGTGGAGAAATTCTTGCGCGTTTTCACCATGCTCACCAAGGAGCACAAATGAGAAATCTGCCAGTGAATAACCTGTTGTCAGTATTCACCTTTCCTTATAGCTGCTATTCTGTTTCTTACTTATTTTGTCTTCACTGGCTTGTAGTTCTTCTCACAATGGCTACTATTAGTTTATTCATGATCTCCTCCTTTTTCCCTTCATTTTCCATATTTTGGGTTTAAGTTTGGCTTTTTTAAAGCCTAATTATGTCTAAATTCTGGTTAATATTATTTATGAACATCTCTTACCTTTTGCCACCCGGGTTTGAACCCTGGACCTACATAATTAAGATTAGAAGTTGGCTCTAAAAGGCTTACTTTTTACTATACACTCGCTTTTGTCCCCTCAAGCTTTGGACTAGGTTTTTCCTTACTTTTTTGCTCACTCTTACGTCTAGAGCTTAGCTGTAACTGCATTCTTCTCCTTCTGGTCTCCTTTTCACAGTTTAACTTAACTAAGTTAAGTTACTGCATTCCTCTATCTCCAAGCCTATTTTTCCAGAATTGTTTTCCTAACCAAAAATGGTTTAAACTTTTCACCTCAACTCTTGCATTTCACAACAAAGCACAATAAAAGGCTTTTTCTCTCCAGTCTCAACAATAAGTTGAGATTGTTTGACTTGCACCTCAAAAAAGGTACTTGTTAGGTTTTGTGGCTTGTGTTTTCTTTTCTAATCTAGTTTGACTTTAGTTTTAACCTTATGATTCCTTTTGATTTTCTATTTCATCAGTTAGGTAGTTTCTATAATAATACACACAATTTGATTATTGATATTTTTAACCCCCCAACTAGTGGTGAGCAATTCCCTGACTTAGAAATTGATTTATTGACCAAGTCCTCAGTCATTAAGACTGGGTTCTATTTTATTTTCTTAGGATTAATCAATTGCCTCAGCCCTTATTTTACCTCCTACAAGCTTCTAGAAGCCCTAGTCCAGTTGTTACTACAAACCTTACCTACTTTTTTGTATTTGACCAACATAAATATAAACAGTATTAAAGCTTTGGTTTACAACCATCTTCCCCAAACTATGAGACCTTACACCTGTGATTGCCATCTTGAACTGGTAAATATACAGGCCATGTTTAAATCTACTTTTGGGGTTGAGGCTTTAATTTAATTTTACTATCATCTGGTGAAGGGAATGCACTTTTACTGGAAAAAGCTCAGGGTATCTTTCTATAATTGGAATAGCCTGTCAGGGCCCAGAGTGCCCTGGACAGTCAGCTGGCCTCTCTAGAGGTGACAAAACATGCAGCATGGAAACCCCCACAAAGGGCAACTGTGGTAAGTTCAACTCCCTTAAAATTGACTCCCTTGAACTCGACACTATAGTAAAGTGAGAATTCAGCTTTTGCCCTGATCGACAACTGGAAATTGACACTTTTTTAATTAACAGATCTTGATGTACTGAAAAGTTTCAATATAAAAATTAAGCTATACAGCTATGGTATACTAACGTGACTCCAGAAAGCTCAAAAATGCAGTAAAAATAGTACCTTAATTAATAAAAATAAGAAGAAATAAGTAATTGTTTCTCATTTTACTATGTAATTTACACTCTTCATTATAAAAATATTTTTCTTTCAATATAAAAATTAAGCTATACAGCTATGGTATACTAACGTGACTCCAGAAAGCTCAAAAATGCAGTAAAAATAGTACCTTAATTAATAAAAATAAGAAGAAATAAGTAATTGTTTCTCATTTTACTATGTAATTTACACTCTTCATTATAAAAATATTTTTATTACCATAAAAATTAAAATTCCAATGAGACAAAAATAAACACAAACACAACAAATAAAGTTATGCAAAAAAAGAAAAAATATTAATGTTTTTTGATATAGTTCATATAAGCATAACTGTGGATATCATATGTTTTATTTGGAAATTAACAAAAATTAAGATATTTCACTTACTTCCAACTATAAATATTCATCTCAAACTTACCATGCATACATAGAACAATAACTGCTATCTAATTATATTAAAAAATTAAAAATTAAAACCAAAAACTAAATGATCAAAGCTAATAAGTAAAAATTAAAGTTAAAAAGTTAAAAGTAAAAATCATATAACCAAGCAAGCAAGTTTATTCCTCATCATTATTTCACTGTTTCATCTTGGCCCCTTCCAGGAGGGCAGTGGCAATAAGCTCAATCTGCTGCTTAAGCTCAGGGGCCTTGTATTTGTGCTTGGCCGCACCCTGGATGGCCTTGGTGAAGAGGGTACAGCAGGTTGTTGGCTTGGTGGGGGGGACAAGGTTGGAGAGATCACACAGCTTGGAGATGGTTTTCTCCTGCTTGAGCTGCAAGAGGGAAAAGAACTTATTGAATTTGGGGTGGAGCCCAAAGTTGGCCTTGAGGTGTTTGTGGTAAGCCTCTAGCGCTGAGGTGGTCTTGAGCTCACCATTCACTGCCACCCAGTACACATTCCAGCTGGCCTTGGCACGGGCCTTGCCTTGCCTCTGTGTGACAACCTTCCCAATCCACTGGGGCTCAAAGTACTCAAGGGAAGGCTTGAACTCCGGGTGCTTCACTATGCAGGGATCCTTTGAGAGCACCTCAAACCCCATTGCAGTGTGCTCTGGCTTTAAAAAAGCCAAGGCACTAAATTGTGCCAGCACAAATCTGCAGGGTGTCCAAAGTATCCCTCTGGCTCAACCTACTAAGCTCCGTGTGGGCCTGCACGTTACAAGCAACTGCTTGGTGGTAGTAGAAGTGGCACCCCTTCATCTCCCTGCTGAACAGCTGCTCAAATACATTGAACTGAGCAGGCTCAAAGTCCATAATGCATACACGAGGCCCAAGAGCTCTTAGCCTCACCTTTTCCTCTGAGTCCAGGGTGGCCTGGTCCTTGTCAGAGGCAGGTGGATTGGCGTGGGTGTGGGGGGGAGTCTTCTTGGATTCATCATCATTGGCAGGAGGAAGGAGGGCAATTTCTTGGCAGAGGATGGAGAACGCGTGGGTATAGATGGCCTCAGTGGCCCTGGGAAGAAGGAAGAACGCGAGTGGAATCACCCAGATGTCAATCTGGGCATGAATCATCCAGAGCTGTTTGAACATCCAGGGGCAAGTGGCAAAGATACCATAAACTAGCCAGGTTGAAGCCCTTTTCAACTCCATCAGGTTCTGCTGAGTTAAGTAGCAGATTATACGGTTCTTGGCTGCAGGCCTGTCATCATGAAGCAGGAAGCGCTCCCCACTAGGAAGCTGCTTAAGGTCATGAGTGAGTGTGAGCTCAGAGAGGACGTCAGAAGCCTTGGGGGGAGGGGGATTTGCAGCAATACACTTATCACTGATGAATTTAACCAACTGCTCCTGTGTTGGTATCAACTTGAGATTGTTGGGTTTGAGATGTTAGAGGGCCTTGATGGCCAGATCTGATGCGCAAAGATGAGAGGATGTGGGTATTACTTGCACAAGGTACCGCTTTAACATCTGAGTGATTAGATGATTGGGGGGCTCACAAGTGTGCTACCCCTTCTCTAATGTTACTCGCTCCCAGCCCTTGGTGTTCAACCGGGCCCCGCAAGTCTTATCCTTGCAGACAAAGTGCTTGATTTTGGTCTGCCGCTTTTGGTTGTTGCAATTAAAGATATAATTGCCGGCAACGTAACCAGGGCCGCCCTTTACAGACATGATTGGAAAGTACTTGGGGAAGCGCTTGGGAACTTTGAACTCTCCTTCCACATTGCAAACGTTGTGGATGGCCAGTGGATCCCAAGCCACATGACCAGAAGCTTTAAACTTCTTGGAGTAATCCTCCGGCTCATCTTGGGGGTTAGACAAAGAAGGAGGGGAAGAGTCATTGGGAGGGGGAGGGGAAGGATTCTTTGAGGCCTGCTTGGATGCCTCCTTTTTCTTATCAGAAGAAGAGGTGGGCTCCTTGGCAGCCTTTGCCTTCTTGGTCCGGCGCTCCTTGATAGGCTCGGAGTCGGCCTCTGAGTGATAAAATGAGTGGTTGATAAGATCACCATCAGATTTATTGGGGGAGGATTTTTGAGGGGGAAGGTGAAGGGGATGTAGAAGATGAGGGTGGAGGGGGGAGGAGATGGAGTGGGAGGAGATGGGGTTGGAGGTGATGGGGTTGGAGACTTTGCCTTTGCAGGCTTCTTGGCACGCTTGGGGGTGGAGGCAGTTTCTTTGGAGCCTTTGGAGGCTTGGCGCTTAGGCTGCTGGCTGTTCTTGCTTGATTTGTCTAAAGAAAAGTTTAGCATTGTAAATAAAATGATTGAGAAGATATTGCAAACAAAAAGAGGTAAAGCAAAGCAAAAGTTGAATGAAAAGTGTGCAAATAAAGTTTTATTTATAAAAAAACATAAAAAAGTAAATAGAAGCAAAATAGAAACTCAAAGTATAGATATAAAGGTTAAAACATAGAAAATAAGTGAATTTATTATGAAGCATCAAAGATGTTAGTTTCAGCATGACATATTAGTGTTAAATTAATGTAAAAGTTTAATTGAAAATCAAAAAATATATATGAAAATTATATGGAGAGCAGCAGAAAAAGTAGTAGATTATAATAGCAAAAAAATTATTATGTGGAATTTTTTTTATTGAGAGTTAAAAATTCAAAACATAGTAAAGTGTCAAGTTTGGCAATGTCAAACAGCCAGAAAAAGCTGAATTCTCACTGTTGAGTATGCCAGAGTCGAGCAGAAACATCAAATTTACTATGTTTTTTACATATAAACCTTGCTTAAATTTAAACCGGGTTTGAAAGTTAACCCAAAAGCAAGGCAGTTTTGTATGCTCAAAAATAAAAAAATACAGCATAAGTTAACAAAGTAAATGAATGGGAATGTGTTTATTGGTGTTTAAGTTATGCTGGGAGGAGCTGGGAGTAAATTATTTACCATAGTGTTGGTTAAAACGTTAAGAAGCTTTCTGTACTAATCCCCAAGTTAAAGTGTCAAGTGGGTGAGTGTTGAGTGGCGCTCATAGTGCGTCACATATTAATTTAGCCTTAATTCTGAGCCTTTGATTAGTTAAATCTGAAACCAATCAGGTGTCAAGCGGATAGAGTCAAACAAAGAAAGTGTCAAGTTTCAGTTTTTTATAAATTACATATTAAATCTCTTAATAAATTGGGCTTAATTTATGTGGCGCCACTTAATCCAAAAACCCGGGAATGACATAATGTAAAATAAGTGGGGTACTTGATTAATGTATATACCACCAAATCCAGTATAGTGGTGCTTGGGAGCCTAAAAAACAACTATGGACACTAATAATAAAAATATAATAGTAAATAACAATTTTTATATAAGCGCATAAGTATTTTATTAATAAAATATTGATTTGGCTTAAAAAGTGTCAAACTGGTCACTTTTGGGTTTAGAGTGTCAAACACAGGTTTTTTCATTTCTATTAGTAAATTTACTTATGAATTGCCCCTTAAATTGGTATTTTAGCTAACAGATTTATTAAAAAGAGTTGAGTTCAAGTAAATTTAACCTTGGTTTTTGGTTTTGAACCCCTGAATTACTAATAAAAATTAGCTTAAAATTGGTTAAGCCAAAAATACTAATAGATTCACATATGCAGCACTTGACTCCCTGGTACTCGGCAAAGTGTCAAGTACCAGGGAGTTGAGTTTAAGGGAGTCAAACTTACCACAGTTTCCCCACAAAGCACTTCCCAGGGCAAAATACCCCCCTTTCCACTAATGAATGGCCCAGGGTTTGAGAGGCACACAATCCTCGAATCCCTGGCATCAAACCTGTTAACAAATCTGGGACATCTACCTATCGGGAAATGGCACATCAGGAACACAACTGTTTGATTGCGCAATTGATCCATTGAAGGTGCTAAAAATAACTGTAGCAACTCACCAAGCTGCAAAATTCAAAAGGTTCATGTTATAACAGCCAATGAGAGCTCACCCTCTTGGCCAAGCGCACAAATTCCAGGTAAAAACACAAATCCACCTCCAAATGATGCCATCAGTTTTCTGGTGGCACAAAAGGCCATAGAATCAACAGTAAGTATAAGTAGTGAGGGGGAGAAGCCCTCCTCACTGTTGACATCTTAATAAAGCAAGTTTATGCATAGAAATTATTATCTTATTGCAGGAATTGTCTATTTTTGCTCAAATTTAATTATTTTCTTTGCATCTATTTGTGAATCCACCACAATATACAAACTAGCCTATCCACATTCACCTGGTTATACTCCTGCTGCCCCTGATGAACCACCCTGCGTCCTTGATCTGGAGTATTTCCATCTACACCATTTGGATCTGCCGCCAACCATGAAGGAGATTCCAACTGCACCTCCTCTCCCAAATGTGCCGCTCACTCAGGATTTCAGCAAGCTAGGTTTTGTCTACATCACTGTATTGGGGCTGGCCGACCAGGTTGTGCCCCATACTGGGAGTTGGCGCCCCCTGGCCACTGCCCTCAACTACCTGGTACGGATCACATCTATTGTATACATGGCCTTTCAGGCCCGGCCTGCCTCCCCGGTGGGAGCCCAATTGAACTCTGATATGGGCCGTGACAGTATGTCAACCATATCTAAACTAGTAACCCTGGGTCCCTATTCTTCTTTGATTATAGGGGCATCTTGTATGCTTTTATTTATGACTTCAGCTTACTACATAAGACAGTACTTGACCAAGAGACAAGAAAAAAACAAATGCCAGGAAGAGATTGTTGCCAAGCCATCCCAGGTCCAGACTGTGACCATCTCCACCTTGAAACAGAATACCGCTGCCCCCACAACCTTTTCTGACCTGCCAAAATTGGACTTGGCTGGTTTCAGGAAAGGAATGATCATGATAAACGCCTTGTTCCGCGCCCACCCTGAGAGCTTCAGAGACGACACCCAGAAGGTTATGATGGTGGCCTCCCAAATGAAGGATGATGCCAGAGAAACCTTCTTGACCAGCCTTGAGGAAGACCCAGACCTCATACTCTCCTACAACCAATTCCTGGGGAGAATGAACTCTGCAACTACATCTACTGGGACCAAGATCCAAGCCTACATGGGGCTCATCTGCCTGACCCAAGGAAGAGACAACCTGGAGACCTACATACAAAGATTCCTACGTCTGGCAGATACAGCCAAGATTCCTGACAACATATCAGGTTTGCATTTCAGAAAGGCTCTGAACCCGCACCATGCCAGCCTGATGAGACACCACCAATGTAACCTACCCAAAGACAAGCTCCTGGCAATTGCCAGAGGCATGGACTTCATCCAACCACAGGGTTACTGCGCTGGCCAATCCTGTACCAATTAAACCCCTGGTACAAGTAGGCCCCGCTTGAACATGACCCCTGAAGAGTACCAACACCATGTTAGAAGTGGATTATGCTTCTATTGCCACCAAAGTGGCCACTTATCCAAGGACTGTACTAGCCGCTCCAATGGAACCCAAGGAGCAACCATCTTGGCAATAAACAACGCTTCCCAATCTTACCCTATCATTGACACTATTTTATGTTATAATGACCATGAGGTGAGGACAGTAGCTCTCCTAGACAGTGGGGCAGCCCTCAAATACATGGAACATAGCCTAGCTGAGAAACTTGGTGTACCAATCCAGGGAAACTCCCGACTGGTAACCTTGGGTAACAAGACAACAGACTTGTCACACAAATGTGAAGAGTTTGTCTCCTTGAATTTAAACAAGAGGCAGCTTCCCACCAGATTCCACATTATGTAGAAGCTCCCCAAACCTGTAGTGATAGGTTTTGAATGGTGGGTTGACCACCAATTGAACTTGGACTATAAGAACCATCAAGTGACTGTCACTCATGAGAGCCAAACCTTAGAAGTCCCCTGCCTGAACCCCCGGCAGACCCCTGAGTTAAACAACATCACCATGGAATCCTACAAAGCCGAGATCCCAAAATGTTTGAAATCTTGGGAGTCAGTTTTCTCAGAAGAAGAAGCCACCGCCTTGCCAAAACACAGCCAGTTTGACCACGCCCTTGACCTCCTCCCTGGAACCCATCCTAAGCATGGACCTGCCTATAGCTGTAACATGAAGGAACAAGCCGCCCTAAGTGTAAGGTCTCATAGTTTGGGGAAGATGGCTGTAAACCAAAGCTTTAATACTGTTTATATTTATGTTGGCCAAATACAAAAAAGTAGGTAAGGTTTGTAGTAAAAACTGGACTAGGGCTTCTAGAAGCTTGTAGGAGGTAAAATAAGGGCTGAGGCAATTGATTAATCCTAAGAAAATAAAATAGAACCCAGTCTTAATGACTGAGGACTTGGTCAAAAAATCAATTTCTAAGTCAGGGAATTGCTCACCACTAGTTGGGGGTTAAAAATATCAATAATCAAATTGTGTGTATTATTATAGAAACTACCTAACTGATGAAATAGAAAATCAAAAGGAATCATAAGGTCAAAACTAAAGTCAAACTAGATTAGAAAAGAAAACACAAGCCACAAAACCTAACAAGTACCTTTTTTGAGGTGCAAGTCAAACAATCTCAACTTAATGTTGAGACTGGTGAACCAAGCCTTTTTATTGAGCTTGGAAAAGTGAGGTGCAAATTGAAAGTAAATGTTTAATCTAAAAAGGTTATCTGATCATTGGAAGGAAGACACCAAGGTTTATGGGCCAACTGCTTGAATTAAATTTAAGCAGTTAGGCAAGCATGTAGGAGATTTTGGAAGGAGGAGAGGAAACAGTTACAGCAACACTCTCTGGTTAAAGCGAGCAAAAATAGAAGGAAAAACCAGTCCAAACTGAAGGGAAGGACGTAAGTGGGCGTATAGTGAAAAGTAAGACTTTCAGAGCCAATTACTAATCTTCCTAGTGTAGATCCAGAGTTTGAAACTGGGTGGCAAGAGGTAAACAATGTTCAGAAAGTATTAATTCATCATTTAGTTCATAAATAGGCTTTAAATAAGCCAAATATGAAGTCCAAATGTGAAAAATGTAGGAAAAGAATAGGAGTTTAAGAGTGAAGTGACAGCAACAATCCTGGTAATACTTAGAAGCCAAAAAAGGCAAATAAATATATAAAGGAAACAGAGTAGCAGCTAATGAAAAAGGCTAATCCTGACACTAAGGGAGTACTTGGACAAGATGTTGAAGAAGGGATATATACACGTCTCCAAATCTCCTTTTTTCCCCCCTTATTGTTTGTTAAAAAGAAGGGCGGTGACTTACGTCCCTGTGTCAATTACCAGGACCTAAACAGCATTACGGTGAAAAACAGGTACCCCGTACCCAATGCTGAAGACCTCTCAGACCAGCTTTCAGGAGCCAACGTCTTCTCAAAGGTTGATTTGAGGGATGCCTTTAACCAGATCTGGGTCAGGCCTGGCAATGAATGGAAAACTGCCTTCAAGTCTAGGCAAAGTCTTTTTGAATATTTGGTTATGCCGTTTGGGCTGTGCAACGCGCCCAGTACTTTTCAAACTATGGTGGATGTGGTCTTGGGAGAACTCAAGGACCAGTGTTGCGTAGCCTACTTAGATGGCATCCTCATCTACAGTTGCACCCCCAAAGAACATGTTGAACACATTCAAGCTGTCCTACAACGCTTCAAAGAACACAGCCTCTTTGTTAAACTCTAGAAATGCGAGTTCTTCCAAGAGAAAGTAGAGTTCTTGGGGTACAATGTACTGAAAGGAGGTTTTGCAATGACACCTGATAAAAAAGAGGCCGTGACGTCATGGCCTGAACCTAAGAACCAAAAGGAAGTCAGAAGTTTCCTGGGCCTGACAAACTTCTGCCGGGAATTTGTCCAAAATTTTTCTTTGATCTGCTTGCCCTTGACCTGCCTCACCTCTTAGAAGAACCCCTTTGTGTGGGATGATACCACCAAGTCAGCCTTTGAGTTGCTAAAGAATGCCTTTGTTTCTGCCCCTGTCTTAGCAATGCTGGTTTACAATAAGCCCTTCATTGTGGAAACAGACGCCTCTGACTTTGCATTGGGGGTGTTGCTTCAGGAGGGGCATGATAGTAAGCTGCACCCTGTAGCTTACTACTCAAGGAAGTTCACTCTGCCTGAGTTTAACTACCCCATTTATGATAAAGAGATGCTTGCTATCATTCAGTCCTTAAAACATTGGAGAAGATACTTGTGTGATGCCAGCCACCCAGTGAGAATCATGACTGATCACAAGAACCTGACATACTTCTTCAAACCACGACAACTGAACCAGTGACAGGCTAGATGGGCCTTATTCCTAGAAGACTACAACTTATCCATTAGCTACAAACCTGGCAAGATCAACATTGTGCCAGATGCCTTAAGCCAAAGAGCAGACCTTTTTCCTAGCACCAAAGAGATTGAAGAATTCAACACTAAGTCCTTGTTGTCCCCAAACATGATTGAGCTGATGCTCCTATTCCTGGGACTAGCCAGTAGAAGAGAAGAAATCCATGAGCTCAGACAGTAGTCCAGCACTACATCTCTATCAAAGAGGACTTAAAGAAAGATATCAACAGTCAATACTACCAAAATGGTTACTCTCTACATGGTAACACCCTGCAGCTACATGGTCGCACCTATGTACCAGAAGATCCTCTGCGCTTAGAGATACTGAAGGAATACCACAACTCCCCCATGTCAGGACACCCTGGGCATACCAAGACTCTCAAAGGGATTCAGAGAACCTACATGTGGCCCAGGATGAAGCCAGAGATTGAAGGATAACTCAGTGGTTGTGAGACATGCGGACGCACCAATCCTAAGTGAGGCAAGCCAGAAGGATTACTACAACCCCTCCAGATTGAAGAAGGCCCTTGGAAGTCAGTTTCCATAGATTACATTGTGGAGCTACCCAATTCAAAAGGATTCAACACCATCACTGTAATTGTTAATTGTTTCACCAAGATGGCTCACTTCATTCCAAAAACAACCAAAGTAACAGCAAAGAAAATTGCCACCCTATTCTTGAACCAAGTATTCATGAACCACGGACTTCCACGAGAAGTGGTCTCAGACAGAGGCCCATAATTCACCTCTAAGTTTTGGGCCCAAATCCTAAGGGACTTGGGAATAAAAAGATTGCTGTCTACTGCATACCACCCCCAGAGCAACAGACAGACCAAGAGAGTAAACCAGGTCCTCAAACAGTACTTACAATGATATGTTAACTTGGAACAGAATGAATGGGTAACCCACCTACTAATGGCCCAGTTTGCGTACAACAACCAAGACCACAGCTCCACTGGTATGTCCCCCTTCAAAGCCAACTACAGATTCAACCCCACATGGGATGCCCCCCACAGAGGAAGCTGACAACCCCAAAGGACAAGACTGGGTTAGCAACATCCACACATGCCAAGAAGAATGCGCCAAGAACCTGAGAAGAGAAGTACAAGTATACAAAGATTTAGCCGACAAGAAACAAAGCCCTGGTCCCCCAATTGTATTAGGAGACCTTGTGTATCTCAGCGCTAAGAACATTAAGACCACTGCCCCTTGCGCTAGCTTGAGCCCCTGTCAAACAGGTCCTTACAAAGTCTTACAACACATTGGCACCATAGCATACCAACTAGAACTCTCCCCAGATGGAAGATTCACAACGTATTCCACTGCTCCCTGCTATCAAAAAAGAAAGGACCCTCTCTCCCGCACCAGATAGTGAGAACAGCTCCCCCACCCATCAAAATAGGAAGCTTCACAGAACACAAGGTTGAAGCCATCCTGGGACACAAACTCTGATACCAAAAACCTCACTTCCTGGTCAAATGGAAAGGATACCCCCACAAAGAGAATACTTGGGAACCTGAGTCCAACCTGGAGAATGCCGCCATCCTACTAAAGGAATATAAGTCTCAGAGTAAAGAGTTGTGCTCTGCAAGCTCAACTATGGTAGGGGATGATGTCAGGGCCCAGAGTGCCCTAGAAAGTCAGCTGGCCTCTCTAGAGGTGGCTAAATATGCAGCATGGAAACCCCCACAAAGCACTTCCCAGGGCAAAATACCCCCTTTCCACTAACAAATGGCCTGGGATTTGAGAGACACACAATCCTCAAATCCCTGGCATTGAACCTGTTAACAAATCTGGGCCATCTACCTATCAAGAAATGGCACATTGGGAACACAACCGTTCAATTGCGCAATTGGGTAATTGATCCATTGTGGGAGCTAAAAATAACTGTAGCAACTCACCAAGCTGCAAAATTCAAAAGGTTCATGTTATAACAGCCAATGAGAGCTCACCCTCTTGGCCAAGCGCGCAAATTCCAGGTAAAAACACAAATCCACCTCCAAATGATGCCATCAGTTTTCTGGTGGCACAAAAGGCCATAGAATCAACAGTAAGTATAAGTAGTGAGGGGGAGAAGCCCTCCTCACTGTTGACATCTTAATAAAGCAAGTTTATCCCTAGAAACTATTATCTTATTGCAGGAATTGTCTATTTTTGCTCAAATTTAATTATTTTCTTTGCATCTATTTGTGAATCCACCACAATATACAAACTAGCCTATCCACATCCACCTGGATATACTCCTGCTGCCCCTGCTGAACCACCCTGCGTCCTTGATCTGGAGTATTTCCATCTACACCATTTGGATCTGCCGCCAACCATGAAGGAGATTCCAACTGCACCTCCTCTCCCAAATGCGCCGCCCACTCAGGATTTCAGCAAGCTAGGTTTTGTCTACATCACCGTATTGGGGCTGGCCAACCAGGTCGTGCCCCATACTGGGAGTTGGCACCCCCTGGCCACTGCCCTCAACTACCTGGTATGGATCACGCCTATTGTGTACATGGCCTTTCAGGTCTGGCCTGCCTCCCCGGTGGGAGCCCAACCAGACTCTGATATGGGTTGTGACATAGCCCAACCAACATTGATGTCTGATAAAAATATGCAGAGGCGTACACTGCCCTCAAAGCCAAGGAGACAGTAAAATTCTATTACATTGATGAATCAGCATTTGCCTCGTCTATGTGGAATGCATATGAGTATGTCCCAAAAGGCTCCAATGATAGGGTAGCTTGACTTGCTGCAGTCCGCGCCACAGCCTATTCAATGGTGGCTCTCCCTGGTCCAAAGAGGGTCAAGCTGTATCAAATGATTTTGAGTTCTCACAACAACGGTACCTTCTTGTCATTCCTTCAATTGGTTTGGGAGCACCTGAGGCGCACAAGCCCTGGCTTCACTAACACCATTGTGTTGTACAATGTTGGTCTCCACAAAGTGGCTAATATTCTCAAAGAATTCACAATGATTGACACCAGCATTGTAGTGGGCCCCCAGAAATTGGCCATGGCAAACTTTTGCCTTCTCTTCTCCCTGCTTATTCACCTTTCTAAATCCCATTGACTAGATCTTTGGGTGGCTCAAGCAAGTCGTAAAGCGTGGGACCCCAACTGGGACAGATGACCTATTTGATTTGCTGCAGGCCAGGATCCACACCCTCCCAGCTGAGACTGTGGCCAAATTTTATGGCCACACTGATTCATTCAAACCCATGTTCCTAGCCAAACAGCCAATCAATTAAAGGCTTTACATGTCCCACTTTTTTATACTCTATAATTTTTTATTTAAGATTTATTAATTATAATTTTATATTTAGAAGCTTCTAAGCCCACAATCACATTCAGCGGGACCATTAATGAAGGTATGTAATTTATTTATTTTATATTGATTTTTTATTATAGCATCTGAGGCTATCCCAGAAACTTGATACTTGATTACGTGAATATATTTATATCACTCTTATCAAATAAATATAAAAATGGGATTAAAAAATTAAATGCAAAATGTACAAATTAGAATAATATTTTATTAACGTATAACTTTATGCTTTTATGAAAACTGTTTCCGTGATATATTTTATAAAACTTGTTTGATAAAATAAAAATTATAAAATTTATTATAACAAAAAATATATAAATTGTAAGGAAACTTATTGGAATGATATCTTTTATTAGGTGTGCCTATAGTGAGTCCTTTAGTATATATCCACCCGGCAATGGAGGTGGCACACAACCTCCACCACCACACTGTATACAATGGATACACCATGGTTAAAATATTATTGGCGGCTAGTAAAAGGGAGTATGGTGAGGTGGGAGTGAAGCAGCAGCTTCTCTGGTGGGGCTACAGAACCATAAATTCCAGCCAGGACCAGGGCGTCCTGGATCACATGGTCAACCAAGTTGTACCCAGGGGGGACCTTCTTATTTTCCAGGGAGAGCTGGACCTTGTCAATCCTAGAAGGACCCCATCTAGGTCCTCCACGCTTGTGCTCATTCCAAAGTAAAAGAGATACCTGAGGTAAACAACAAGGTGAAGCTTTGCCCAGCAAAAGCTTTAGTGAACTCGTACAGCTTATTGTATACTGTACTTATTTTCTTTTTGTGTTTAGTTTTAGCAAAGGTCAGCTCCATGACCACAGGAAGCCCTGTCTCATTGGCGCTCCAGGCCAACCCAAAGTTGTCAAGGATGATTTTAGTCTTCTTTATGGCTGTTGCATCTGAAACAGCCAATTTCAACAGCTTGCGCCCAAAGTTCTCCAACAGGTAAGACAGGGTGTGCTCCAGGGGGTAGCAGAAGCAAGCAGCCGCATGGGCCTGGCCCATCTCCGGTATATTCTTGAATTGAGTGTCTCCAGGACGTCCCAAACAAGCTCAATAGAGTTTACACAGTAAACTTCACTGAGGGATACCAGGTCTAGGCGGACCAGTTGGGCATTCTTGTAGGCAGTAACTTCCCACTCAGATTCTCCCTCAGCATGTGTAAGCTCAGCCAATGCCTCCCAGGACATTGGGAAACACCCGTAGATGTGGTCCTCCAGCTCTTGCAAGACAGGGGGAGACAGAAACAGCTTCCTAGCCACATGATTGGCGTAGTTGGCGTAGAACGTGGCGGGGACAAACATGACCAGAACATGGCAGATTTCACTGTCTATGGTTTCTAAAAGAGGTAAGTATTTACAAATTTTTATTAATTTTATTTTTTTATGTTACCCTCATGTGTATCCTCTTTGCCAGCAGCTTTGGCAGGCTTAGCTATTCTTGGCGCAAGCAATTGCCCTGGAAATTCTTTGTCCTTGGTTCAGGCTCACTTGGCTGTTTTGAGGTAGGCATACATTTCAGGGTTTTCAACCCAGACAGATGGCACAGAAAGATTGTACGCCTTAAACTGGAGGCCCTCAACCACTGTCTTCTGAATGTTTAGTAAGCGCTCAATTTTCTTCTCAGGGGTGTCTGGTATTTTGATCATAAGGGCCTTTGTGGATACCTTGTCTATTTTTTCTCCTTCAAGGACAGCAGACTTAACTCTTCCTTTGACCTTGCATTAATTTCTTTGATCTCTGCAATTGCAGAGTCAAGGTCCTTCAAAAGCTTCTCCAATTCTCTCATTGATTTTTTACTAACATTTTCTTATGTTTTTATAGCTTTCACCCCAATAAAATCTGTACTATTATAATAATATTGCCTCTTGTTTATCCCTGTTTGTTTTCACATAACTCCAACATCCCATTGTTGTAACTATGCTGTTTTAGCAGAGTTGCAAGGGGAAAATATTTAGAAACTAGATAATAATCTTTATTGAGAGATAGTGATTATATAGTTGGTGTGAATCAAGGATAACAGAAACATGATTGTATTGATCACATGGTTGGATGGTGAAGGGGGTGGCTTGATCCTGGTAATGATTCAAGCTCCAAAACAAGGTATCCACCATAAGGGATTATTGTTTGTTCATGTTGTTGGATTTGGCAATTTGAGTTGACTTCCTAGTCTGGCTTTGAATGGCCGGGTAATCAGATTGTGGGTCACAAACCCGCTTGCTTGGAACCTTGCTGGCGGTTTGAGCCTGCTGTTTTGACAACCCCCTGACTGAAGGTTGGCCTCCTATGGGGGTAGGTTGTCAGGAGCCCAGACGCCATACTGGACTAACTGTTATTCTGTGGCGGGCAGGGCGGTTTTGCATTGTTTTTGTCTTGCTTTGCAGGGTCTCAGGCAATCATGGTGTAGGGTTTTGTCTTGTTTACGCTTCCTGAGTCCTTGCACAAGGCAATTGTTATTTTTGTTTACCTTTAGAATGATTGCTGGACCTACTTTCTTGGGTTGTAGTTTGCTTTTATCAACGTTCATGACCCAAACTTTGTCCCCAACTTCATGTCTATCTTGGAAGAGGACAAAGGTTTTTTGCAGATGTTTGTTTTCCTTTTCTGTTTGCTCACTGTTGGCCTTTGGAATTTCCTGTTTAGATCCTGTCAATGCTTGAATGATATTTGGCTGTGTGCTTTATACCAACTCAAAAGGGCTTTTTCCAGTGGATCTGTTCACTTGGGTTCAGCACACAAGTAGTGCAGTCAATAGCTGCTTATACCAGTCTTCAGGTCTCCCAGCAGTGAGTTTGGCTAAGGCTTGCACAAGGCTGCCATTAAGCCGCTCTACATGTCCATTGGCATGTGGGTGGTATGGTGTTGTAACGGTATGTTTGACCCCATTTTTAGCAAGGTATATGTTGGTGTTTTTGGAGGTCAATTCTTTCCCTCCATTAGTTATCAGGCATTCTGGCTTTCTGAACTTGCTGATTGTTTCTCTTCCTATGAATTGTTGTACACCATTGCTTTGTGCGCTTTTACTTCTTGGGCTACTGGTCATCTTGTAGCAAAGTCTATGGCAGTGATGATGTATTTCTTATTGTTGTGTTTCCCTGGCATGGGGCCAACAACGTCGAGGGCCCACACCTTAAAGGGTAATTGTGTGCGGACGGGTAGTACTGATTTTGAAGTGCTTTGCTTTTGGCAAATTTCTTGCATACCTCACATTAGTCTAGGACTTCCTGAACGTCACAATACAGGGTTGGCCACCAGGCCTTGTGTTTAAGGAATTTGTATAGGTTTTGGCTCTTGGTGTGTCCGAGGTCTTTGTGATATTGTAGGAATGTGTCTACTTGCTGGTGTGTGGGGATATAAGGGATGGTAGTACTGTTGGACATTTTTCTGTGCAAGGTCCTGTACACGTCAGCAAATAGGTGCTTGTTTTTTATGACTGTTTCTTTTGTTATGTTGGTTGTACCAGGAGGGAAACCCTTGTCCTTTGTTTGTAGTACCAAGAGGGGCCAATCTGGGTTGATCCCATTTTCTCCTCTTATGGCACAGACATACAGGCGCAAGAGGGCGTCTGCCATGGCAAGTTCTGGACCAGGTTTGTATTATATGAGCATATTGAATATCTCCAAGAGCTCCATCCAGTGGGTTGGCAGCAAGATAGATTTGCTTGGGTTTTGAAGTATATGAGCAACTTGTGGTTGGTCAATGCCATGAATTCTTCCTGCTGTTCTAGATAACAACGCCATTTGACTAGGCAGTGTACAATGGCCAGCAGTTCCTTGTCATGAATAGGGGATCAACACTTGCCATCTGTCAACTTTTGGGATTCATAAGCTACAGGCAGGAAATCACCATCATTATTTTTGATTTGTAGTACTCCCCCAATGGATGCGTCTGAGGCATTGGTTTCCATTTGGTATTCCCTGTCATGTTTGGAGTATTTCAGGATAGGAGCCGTTGTGAGCTTCTTCTTGAGGCATCTAAAACAGAGGTCACATTAGGGGACCACACAAACTTGGATTTGGCACCCGTTATGGCGGATAAGAGGACAGTCAAAAGGCCACAGTCAGGTATGAAGCGGCATACATAGGCCACCATCCCCAAGAAGGTGTGGAGTTCCAACTTATCCTTGGGTGGTGGCATCTTGCAGATGGCCTGTATTTTTTGACTGTCAGGCTTGATGCCGTCTTTTGAGACTATGTGTCCCAGGAAAGGTAATTGTGTGCGGAAGAACTATCACTTGGAGTGCTTGGCCAGCAGTTTGTGTTATGCTAGGGTAGCAAAGACTGCCTCTAGGTCTTTGTGGTGCTGTTCCACCAAGGGGCTGTAGACAATGATGTTGTCTAGGTAGACTAGGGAATGCTTGATATGTGTGGAGTAAACACTTTGTTCATGAAGGTTACAAAGGTGGAAGGAGTGTTTGTCATGCCAAAGTTGAGCACCACACACTTTTAGGAGCCATATTTAGTGCAGAAGGCTGTTTTGGGGATTTCTACCTCTTTGATGCGGATCTGGTTGTAGCCAGCAGTTAGATCAATCTTGGGGAAGACTGTGGCTCCTCCCAAGGCATTAAAGAGGTTGTCAATCAGTGGTAGTGGATAACAATTCTTGATGGTAACTTTGTTTAGGGCTTGGTAATCTGTGACTAGGCACAGGGTGCCATCCTTCTTGGCCACAAATAATATGGCGGCCCCAAAGGGAGATTGTGAGGGATGAATAAGTCCTTTCTCTAAGGCCTCCTTGAGGTAGGCACATAGGGTGTTGTCTTCATTTGGGGTCAGGCAATAGATGAGCCACGCTTTGGGTACAGCTCCCTTGAGTTGAATGGAATGTTGGATATGTTTTTTTGGAGGTAACCTGGGTAAAGCCTCCTCAAGAATTTCTGGATGACGGGCTACAATTTTGTGATCCTGAGACATAGTGGTATCCTGGTGATTTTTGAAGTGTATGATCTTGTACTGGCAGCAGTCCCAGTCAATTGTCTTGAGGTTTTCCTTTTTGTCCAGGGTCTCTGTGATGCACACAAAGACATGGTTGCATAGTAGTTGATCCACTGAGTCAGGATAGATCTGGTGGTTGACACCTTTACGCTTGATGATTAACACTGAGGTTGCATAGTCTATGTGAGGATTGTTTTTGTAACCAATCCAACCCCAGTACAATGTCAAACTTTGAAAAGTCAATGACGGGGCCTTGGATGGTGGAGTGTAGATTCTCAAGCATGAAAGAGAAGGGGTGGTTTCCCTTGTCACAGCAATGTGATGTTCATCAGCTAAAACCACATTTTTAATCCGCAAAAGGATTAGTGGCTAGCTTGAATTTGTTCACAAAGCTGCTGTTGACTAAAGTTCAATCTGCGCCCAAGTCCAATAGTGCTGATCCTGTGTAACTGCAAACGCAGAAAGGGTAAGACATCAATTTATTGGGATGTCTGGCAATGGTGTACAGTACCGGGTCTTCTGAGGGAACTTGGATCATTGGACATTGGTCCACGTCCTTGGGTTGGTATTCATTGTTGTGCAAGTCAGGAGTTGTGTGGGAAGAGCTTGGCTTGCTTAGTGCTCTCCCCGGGCTTTTCCCTCATCTTGGTTGCCTTGGGTGGTGGTGACATGGAAATGGGTACAATTTGATTGGCCGTTATTCCCATTCCCATTCCCATTCAAACCTGTGGGTTTGTGGTTGTTGTTGTTGCCGTTACCTCCAGGAGGTGGTTACAAGGAGCGCCCACTTGAATGTGAGTCCTTGGGTCTCTCTTGTTTCCCAGTCTGTGCCTTGTGCAGAGCATTGGAGTTTGTTCTGCTTTTTCTGCTTCATGGTACAGGCTTTGCAGGTTGGTAACTTGGTCCAGGTTCACATGTCTCATCATGTGCGGCTTGAGAGCATTGTAGTACATGAGGTGTGTTGCTGGGGTGTCAAAAGCCATGTTGGATGGGGCGCAGAGACAGAGTTCCTTGTAGGCGCAGGTGAGTTCCTTCACGGTGCCTGTCTGAGTCAGGTTCTTTACTTGGCGTATGATCATGAGCGCTGTATCCTTGAGCACAAACCTTGCCAAGAAGTCCTGTTTGAAGGTGTCCTAGTTCTTGTCTGTGTGCTCTTTGTGCCACTTGTCACACCAGGTGCCAGCATCATGGGTCAGACAAATGGAAATCTCCGCAATCCAAAACCGCTGTGGGCACTCCATCTGAGCCAACTTGCTTTGGGCGGACTGGATCCATGCGGCAGCATTGTTTTTGTTGGCCCCCGCAAAGGGTTCCAAGGCGGCGCTGCAAAGTCTTTGTGCAACATAGGCGGGCATGGTGGTCTTGTCAGTTGGTCGTGGCATTGATGAGGGTGCCTGAAAGAACCCTAGGGCGGACAGGGCGTTGAAGGCAGGTAGTGGGATCACCATGTTTTGGTAGATAACAAAGACATCAGGTATCTTGGTACCAGGAGTATACAGCATCCAGTTGGGCGGGAGGCCAGACATAATTCTGTTGAGGGTTTGTTGGCCGCGGCGTGTGCGGGCAACAGGCAGAATTTTTTCAAGATAAGGTAGGATGGAGAACCTACCTGTGCTACCAATGTTGTAACTGTGCTGTTTTAGCAGAGTTTCAAGGGGAAAATATTTAGAGGATAGATGATAATCTTTATTGTGAGATAGTGATTATATAGCTATTGTGAATCAATGGATAGCAGGAACATGATTGGTGATCACACGGCTGGATGGAAGAGGGGGTGGCTTGATCCTGCCAATGAGTCAAGCGCCAAATCAAGGCATCCACCGTGAGGGATCATCATTTGTTCATGTTGATTGATTTGGTAATTTGAGTTGACTTCCTAGTCTGGATTCAAGTGACTGGGTAATCAGATTGCGGGTCACAAACCCGGTTGGTTAGAACCTTGCTGGCAGGTCAAGCCTGCGGTTTTGACATTCTCCTTTGTCATCTGTTTCTTTGAGGGCTCTTTGGCTGGTTTTTTGTTGGGGTAGGGACTTTGGGCCTTTCCAGAGGCTTTGGGCACTTTCTTAGTTAACTTGGGGTTCTTTTGTGGCTTCTTGGAAGATTTGTTATACAATAATTAGAGTATAGCACATAATGTAAGAATAATCAGTTGAAACATGAATAAAATTAAATAATAATCACTTGTTTTATTTTTTATTATTAATTAAATAGTTTATAGAAGTATTAAAAGTGCTTTTAGAGCTAGTTTATTAGTAAAGAATAGAAAAACACCATGTTTAAATAAAAAGCCAACATTCTGGTAGTCACAATAGTCAAAAATATTTAATTTAGTTTGTTAGCATAAAAAAACGCTTTAATTTTGACGTTGATATACTGACAGTCAGCATTAAAGTAGAAAAACACTATGTAAATCACTTATAAAGCTTGGTTAATATTTTCCAGAGTTGGTTTTTTAAGGCTGAAATTGATTATTTTTAAATTTAAAAATTTAAAGATTTGCATATGTAACTTATGAAAACTAAATAATAGCAATTGTAGAGGAAAGTCTAAAGTACAGCCCTGGGTACTTTGGCCTGAATTATCATACTATTGTATGTGTGCTTTTTGTTAAGTGGCAGTGTTTTACTAATAAACCAGTGAAGGTGTTGACATTCAGGCAGTCAGCGTTCTTTTATAGTAACTCTCCTATTAAATCTTTCTTAAATTATGTCACTTTGTTTGCTTAGCCAAACCCCTTTGTTGCAATTTAGGTGACGCGTCAATTCGACACAAAGTTGACATTATAAATACTTATATAATTTCTAGTTTTAACATATGCGTTTTGGCTTAAGTGGACTTTTGGAAATAAGCTATAGTTTATCCAGTGAGTTTAAAATAACAGTAAATATCTAAATAATACAAATAACACTCTGAAACTTGACATATGTCTTTATTTAATGCTTATCTTAATATATATTTAATAAAAACAGTAGTAAAAAATATAAAAAATAGTTATTTTTAGAATATTGTGTATTTTATTAAGAAATTTATGGATTCTTATTTGGGGTCAACATCCAGATATTACTTACTGTAGTCAACCTTAATGTAAAAGTACATAGAAAATTAAATTTTCATAGTAAATTATATTGGTTTTTTGGCTTAAAATTAAGCCTTTGTTTAAATGGCTTCAACATTATGCCTGTTCCTTTTTAATTTTGCAATTCTGACTTAATAATTCACTATAAAAAATTAGCTTAGTTTTGGAAATGCCAAATTCCAGCAGATAAATACTAAAATAATGTTGACTTACTGAATGTCAACAATTTTTTGACATTCAGTAAGTTGACTTGCAGAATGAGTTAATTCTGGCGGTTGTCAGCTTGTTGGTTTGCAGCAGAAAAGGTATTCAGTGAGGATTTGGCAAGAATGCTTCTTAAATGGGCCAGTGCAGAAGCAGAGAGTGGGCCATCCCCCTGGGCAAAAACAGATCCATGGTGGGATGGATCAGCAGGTTTGGTGTATTGATTTTAATACATTGGAAAGTGAGCACCAATGACGTGTAAGTGGTTCTTCTTGTCCTTGGGAGTGGTTTAACAAGACAGATCTTCTGAGTTTAGTCTGCTGGCTTAAACACTAGAGTATGTGTAAAACTTAATACATAATTAGTTTACTGATAATAGCAGTAAGACTTTACCTTTTTTCTGGAGGTAAAAACCAAGATAGATAATATTCAAGTAATTTAAATATGTGTGTCTTTATTGTGAGATATGGGAAGAGTTATATAGATGAGCTGAAGAAAGAGAGGAATTATTGTGCAGTCAGCATAGGTACTTTGGATGCAGAGTCATAGGAATTAGGCTGCCAGTGCAAGCACAAGTATGCATATTCTCTTCACAGTGATCTAGGTGCAGGTAGAAAGTACCTTTCAAATGGGCCAGTAAATGCAGCTATATTTTTAGCTTTATGCATGTTTTGCTACAGCCTAATTTAAAAAATGCAATTATATGCATCCTAAAGTATTAAATGAGCCTGTATCATTAATTAGCTCTGTGTGTGAGCAAAATAAAGCATATACTGAACTATTTTACATCATGACTTTAGTACGTGTATATACGTACATGTGTACGCCTTGTTTTGTACTATAGTGATATCATTCCCAGGCTACATCATTTCTGTTGTCCTTTTGTATTTGACTTTGTCTTGAAACAAAGGCCAAGCCTTATAAATGTGAATTCCTCTGGTCAGAGCTTCTATTTCTTGGGCACACCATCTCTGCTCAAGGAATAAAGCCTGATCCTGCCAAGATAAGGACAATCACAAGCATGCCAACCCCCATCAATGTGGGTTAGGTGTGTAAATTCTTAGGCATGGTTGCCTATGTACAAAAGTGCATCCCCAACTGTGGAGAACTAATTGCACCTCTCACCAAACTTTTAAACACCAAACAGCACTTCCACTGGACACCTTTCAGAAACCAGACCTTTGAGACGTTGAAGCAGGGGCTTACAACTGCACCTGTACTACAATTTTCCAATTAGAATTGCCAGTACATACTTGAGACTGACACCTCTGACAGGGCCATAGGGGTTGTGCTAAGAGTGAAAACCAATGAGGGTGTCTTCTTTCCTGTGGCCTATGAATACAGGAAGCTTACTTATTCAGAGCAGCACTATCCCATACATTATAAAGAGTTAGCAACAATTGTGCACTAATTCAAGAAATGGCACTATTACCTGGAAGGGGCCAAATTTCCACCCCAGGTCTTGTTCAATCACAAATCCCTACATTACTTCAACACTCAGTTACATCTGACCCAACATCTAGCGGGATGGGTCAAACTTCTGTCCCTGTACCAGCTCTGTATATAATATAAACCTGGAAAAAAAACTTGTCACAGCTGATGCTCTCTCTAAACTGTATTTATTATCTATCATAGGAATAACAGGCTAGACCCAGACTTGCTCATGCTCTAACTTTTCCCTGAGGCCACCTTCTAAAAGGGTCTCAGCTCTGTGGCTCTTTCCAATATGAAGGACAATAAAATCCAGACCACTACTGATGCTGGCAATGTCTGCTGCCGGGAAGAGACAGGTGAAAAGACTCCTTAAATTCCCAATACACAATGAGGGGACACCATATTGTACTACCACCGCATCTTGGGTCATATAAGGCAACTTAATCTCTTCAACATCATGAAGTACAAGGTTTAGTGACCTAACATGCGCCAGGACATCCTAGACCTCATCAAGATGTGTGTCCTGTGTAAAAAAAACACATCCAAACCTGCCCTGTTCAAGTCAGTCCTACCTATTAAGGCCATGGAACCCTTCAAGCAGTGGGCCCTCAACATTGTTGAACCTCTCCCTGAAGACAGAATGTGAAAGAAATACATCATAACCACCATCAACTACTTCACTTGCTGTCCAGTGGCTTGGGCAACAACTAACCACACTGCCACCACCATCAGCTGCTTCATTGGCAAGGAAATTGTGGCCTGCTTTGGGCAGCCCAAGTGTCTCATCACTAATGGGGGATCTGAGCTTATAGGTAACGTCATGAAAGCATACTGTGCCAAAAACGTCCTCCAACAAGTGTTCATCACACCATACCTCCCCCAAGCCAACAGACGTGTAAAATGCCTGAATGGCTCCCTGATACAACTGATTGCCAAGCTCTCACAGGAGCACCTAAATACCGCCTGGACCAAATATCTTCCCACTGCCCTACTTATCTTATGGGCCAGGATCAATTTTGGTACAGGTTTCAGCCCCAGCGCCTTGGCCTTTGGACTCCTGATGGTCTACTGGGGTGGAACAAGGTAATTTATGGTCCGCGGTCCCCAAAAATCCTTCCCTTATAACTACCCCCTCCCTGAGTCAATGACGTGCCAAAGCTTGTGATATAGAGCCTGAATGAATCAGGGGGGGACTAGACACCTCAAAACAAGGTATTCTGTGGTTGATCCCATCTACACCCTCAATCTTAACTCTGCAAATTAGACCCCAATAATCTTGGGCCCTTCAAGGTAGCTGGTGTCTTTGACAACCACACCTAACAGCTCAAAAACGCTCAAGAAAACATTAAGACACTCCACCACAACCTTTTGCACCCCTGCTGCACCATTCCCAGACAAAGGCTCTTTATGAAGACCTTTCCTGACATTCCACAGGTTCTAATACTGGTGCCTGACAATGAACTTTGTGCAAGGAGGTGTTGCAACCAAGATTCTTCTCTTGCCTGCCAATGTATCTCACAGTATGCAGGGGGCGCTCAATGAGTACCCCCATGACTTATCTAACGGCATGGATCAATCTGCTGGTGATGTTGAGTTGCAGGCACTATCTGCCAATTAGGAGCGCTGCCAATTTGACATTGATGTTCCCTGCACAAGTTATTCCTCAGCTTCAAACCTTGCATGGAACCTGCCACCATGCCACCCCCTGGTGGCCTTGTGGCTCTCCCCATGTAGTATATTAGTCATAATAGCAATTAAAATCTTATTATATTCTTCTCATTCTTGCCCTTTCTATTAGACTGTTGTCTTCCCCAATCAAATACTAAGCTATCATTGGTTCAGTTGCAACACCCTCAATCTTTTATTACTATTGATTAAATTTGATGCTACAGCTAACCCTAAAACCCCTGTCAAAGAATTGACTAACTGCATAATTGATATCCAAGCAACTGCTTACTCAACTGCCTGTAAGGTCAAAGATTTAGAGTTGTTGCCCACCAATGTATCTAGTGTTGTAACTGTGCTGTTTTAGCAGAGTTAAAAGGGGAAAATATTTAGAAACTAGGTAATATTATTTATTGGGAGATAATGATTATATAGTTGATGTGAATCATGGGTAACAGGACATGATAGGGTTGATCACAAGGTTGGATGGTGAAGGGGGTGGCTTGATCCTGGTAATGAGTCAAGCGCCAAAACAAGGTATCCACCGTATGGGATCAGCATTTGTTCACGTTGTTGGATTTGGTAATTTGAGTTGACTTCTTAGTCTGGCTTCAAGTGGCCGGATAATTGGATTGCAGGTCACAAACCCACTTACTTGGAACCTTGCTGGCGGGTTGAGCCTGCTGTTTTGACACTAGGGCTCCCTTTTCTGAATTCCAAGTGGGTGACTTGGTCCTCTACTACCAGAACCACATTGATGTCAGAGCCCACAAGCTGGATTCCCTCTGGGTTGGGCCTTGTGAAGTCACTTACAAGAAAGGTGCCAAGAACTCTATAAATCTGCTGTTGTCTGGTTGCCCTGTTGCCCGCGTTCATACCAAGTTCCTCCGCAAATATCAACTCACTGTGACCAATCTTGAGAGGGAAGATGTCAGAAATTGCACCATTTGTGCTATTTTGATATGGCCTTCAAATATTGATACCTGCAAAGACTTGATTAGATTTGCTTTCAACTTTGGAGTTTGTTCACTTTCCTTAAATGGGTATACATCATTGCCCACCCATTCTGGATTAACCTACCTGCACCTGACTAATCCTGGTACCAGTTCAGTTTGGAATGATCTCACCAGCCACACCATCTACCTATGAATGATCAGTGTGCCCAGTCTACTATTTAAGTAGAATCATTTTCCCTAATGAAGACAAGTTTATCCACATCTGTGTTAGATTTTATAATCTTCAAGCCTTTTTCTTCCTTTTTTCCAAAAGGAACTCCTCTTTGTTTATTCCAGGAAATTAAGGTATGTGCCATTGATTTTGCCCAGAAGGCTAACCCAAGGCTAGCTTCAAACCTCAAATCTTTTGTTATAAAGATTTTCTGCCGTGTCCTTCTGGATGTTGTCCCCAGGAGCCAAACACAACAGCCAACTTCCTCAAGTTATGTTCTAGATTTATTATTGGATCTTCTGGGGAATCCTTGTGGACAGGTTGCCCACAGGCTGTTGCAGGAGCTGGTTGGGAATGGGATAATCTGTCCATAAAGATAAAGTAAAAAATATATTTCAGATCAAACATGTGCTTCATTTATATTTTAGGTTTAGTTTTGGGTTGTTGTTTCCTCTTGATTCAGCCGTGAATAGCAACAGAATTTATATGTCTGTGATTTGAAGTGTATCATATTGTATCATTTTAAGGTTTAGACGGCAACTGTGGTAAGTTTGACTCCCTGGTACTTGACACTTTGTTGAGTACCAGGGAGTTGAGTGCCGCATATGTGCATCTATTAGTATTTTTGGCTTAACTGATTTTAAACTAATTTTTACTAGTAATTTAGGAGCAAAACCAAAAACCAAGGTTGGATTTACTCAAACTTGACTCTGTTTAATAAATCAGTTAGCTAAAATACCAATTTAAGGGGCAATTTAAAAGTAAATTTACTAATAGAAATGAAAAAACCTGTGTTTGACACTCTAAACCCAAAAGTGACCAGTTCAACACTTTTTAAGCCAAATTAATATTTTATTAATAAAATACTTATGCGCTTATATAAAAATTGTTATTTACTATTATATTTTTATTATTAGTGTCCATAGTTGTTGATTAGGCTCCCAAGCACCACTATACTGGATTTGGTGGTATATCATTAATCAAGTACCCCACTTATTTTACATTATGTCATTCCCAGGTTTTTGGATTAAGTGGTGCCACATAAATTAAGCCTGATTTATTAAGAGATTTCATATGTAATTTATAAAAAACTGAAACTTGACACTTTCTTTGTTTGACTCTATCCACTTGACACCTGATTGGTTTCGGATTTAACTAATCAAAGACTCAGAATTAAGGCTAAATTAATATGTGACATACTATGAGTGCCACTCAACACTCACCCACTCGACACTTTAACTTGGGGATTAGTACAGAGAGCTTCTTAACGTTTTAACCAACACTATGGTAAATAATTCACTCCCAGCTCCTCACGGCATACCCTAATCACTAATAAACACATTTTCACTCATTTACTTTTTTAACTTATGTTGTATTTTATTTTATTTTTGAGCATACAAAACTGCCTTGCTTTTGGGTTAACTTTTGTACCCAGTTTAAATTTAAGCAAGGTTTATATGTAAAAAACAGTAAATTTGATGTTTCTGCTCAACTCTGGCATACTCGACAGTGAGAATTCAGCTTTTTCCGGCTGTTCAACAGTGCCAAACTTGACACTTTACTATGTTTTGAATTTTCAACTCTCAAAAAAAAATTCCACATAATAATTTTTTTTGCTATTATAATCTACTACTTTTTCTGCTGCTCTCCATATAATTTTCATATTTTTTTTGATTTTCAATTAAACTTTTACATTGATTTAACACTAAGATGTTATGCTGAACCTAACATCTTTGATGCTTCATCACAAAATCACTTACTTTCTATGTTTTAACCTTTATATCTATACTTTGAGTTTCTATATTGCTTCTATTTACTTTTTTATGTTTTTATAAATAAAACTTTATTTGCACACTTTTCATTCAACTTTTGCTTTACTTTACCTCTTTGTGTTTGCAATATCTTCTCAATCATTTTATTTACAATGCTAAACTTTTCTTTAGACAAAATCAAACAAGAACAGCCAACAGCCCAAGCGCCAAGCCTCCAAAGGCTCCAAAGAAACTGCCTCTGCCCCCAAGCGTGCCAAGAAGCCTGCAAAGGCAAAGTCTCCAACCCCATCACCTCCAACCCCATCACCTCCCACTCCATCTCCTCCCCCCTCCACTCTCATCTTTTACATCCCCTTCATCTTCCCCCCAAAATTCCTCCCCCAATAAATCAGATGGTGATCTTACTGACCACTCATTTTATCACTCAGAGGCTGACTCTGAGCCTACCAAGGAGCGCCAGACCAAGAAGGCAAAGGCTGCCAAGGAGCCCACCTCTTCTTCTGGTAAGAAAAAGGAGGCATCCAAGCAGGCCTCAAAGAATCCTTCCCCTCTCCCTCCCAATGGCTCTTCCTCTCCTTCTTCATCTGACCCCCAAGATGAGCCGGAGGATTACTCCAAGAAGTTTAAAACTTCTGGTCATGTGGCTTGGGATCCACTGGCCATCCACAACATTTGCAATGTGGACGGAGAGTTCAAAGTTCCTAAGCGCTTCCCTTGGTACTTTCTGATCATGTACGTAAAGGGCGGCCCTGGTTATGTTGCCAACAATTATATCTTTAATTGCAACAACCAAAAGCGGCAGACCAAAAGCAAGCACTTTGTCTGCAAGGATAAGACTTGTGGGGCCCGGTTGAACACCAAGGGCTGGGAGCATGTAACGTTGGAGAAGGGGGAGCACACTTGTGAGCCCCACAATCATCTAATCACTTGCATGCTTAAATGGTACCTTGTTCAGATCATTCCCATCACCACAAACCTCTGCGCTTCTGATCTGGCCATCAAGGCCCTCCAGCATCTCAAACCCAACAATCTCAAGTTGGTACCAACACAGGAGCAGTTGGTCAATTCATCAGTGATAAGTGTATTGCTGCAAATCCCCCCCCCCCCAAGGCTTCTGACGTCCTCTCTGAGCTCACACTCACTCATGACCTTAAGCAGCTTCCTAGTGGGGAGCGCTTCCTGCTTCATGATGACAGGCCTGCAGCCAAGGACCGTATAATCTGCTGCTCAACTCAGCAGAACCTGATGGAGTTGAAAAGGGCGTCAACCTGGCTAGTTGATGGTACCTTTGCCACTTGCCCCCAGATGTTCAAGCAGCTCTGGATGGTTCATGCCCAGATTGACATCCGGGTGATTCCACTTGTGTTCTTCCTTCTTCCTGGGGCCACTGAGGCCATTTATACCTGCGCGTTCTCCATCCTCCGCCAAGAAATTGCCCTCCTTCCTCCTGCCAATGATGATGAATCCAAGAAGACTCCCCCCCACACCCACGCCAACCCACTTGCCTCTGACAAGGACCAGGCCACCCTGGACTCAGAGGAAAAGGTGAGGCTAAGAGCTCTTGGGCCTCGCGTATGCATTATGGACTTTGAGCCTGCTCAGTTCAATGTATTTGAGCAGCTGTTCAGCAGGGAGGTGAAGGGGTGCCACTTCTACTACCACCAAGCAGTTGCTTGTAACATGCAGGCCCACACGGAGCTTAGTAGGTTGAGCCAGAGGGATACTTTGGACACCCTGCAGATTTGTGCTGGCACAATTTAGTGCCTTGGCTTTTTTAAAGCCAGAGCACACTGCAATGGGGTTTGAGGTGCTCTCAAAGGATCCCTACATAGTGAAGCACCCGGAGTTCAAGCCTTTCCTCAAGTACTTTGAGCCCCAGTGGATTGGGAAGGTTGTCACACAGAGGCAAGGCAAGGCCCGTGCCAAGGCCAGCTGGAATGTGTACTGGGCGGCAGTGAATGGTGAGCTCAAGACCACCTCAGCGCTAGAGGCTTACCACAAACACCTCAAGGCCAACTTTGGGCTCCAACCCAAATCCAATAAGTTCTTTTCCCTCTTGCAGCACAAGCAGGAGAAAACCATCTCCAAGCTGTGTGATCTCTCTAACCGCGTCCCCCCCACCAAGCCAACAACCTGCTGTACCCTCTTCACCAAGGCCATCCAGGGTTCAGCCAAGCACAAATACAAGGCCCCTGAGCTTAAGCAGCAGATTGAGCTTATTGCCACTGCCCTCCTGGAAGGGGCCAAGATGAAACGGGGAAATAAGGATGAGAAATAAACTTGCTTGCTCAGTTATATGATTTTTACTTTTAACTTTTAACTTTTTAACTTTAATTTTTACTTATTAGCTTTGATCATTTAGTTTTTAGTTTTAATTTTAAGTTTTTTTTAACTTAATTAAATAGCAGTAATTGTTCTATGTATAAATGGTAAGTTTGAGATGAATATTTATAGTTGGAAGTAAGTGAAATATCTTCATTTTTGTTAATTTCCAAATAAAACATATGATATTTACAGTTGTGCTTATATGAACTATATCAAATAAATTTTAATATTTCTTTATATTTTGCATAACTTTATTTGTTGTGTTTATGTTTATTTTTGTCTCATTGGAGTTTTAATTTTTATATTAATAAAAATATTTTTATAATAAAGTGTGTAAATTACATAGTAAAATGAGAAATAATTGCTTATTTCTCCTTATTTATATTGATAAAATACTGTTTTATTGCATTTTTGAGCTCTCTGGGGTCACTTTAGTATACCATACCTGTATAGCTTAATTTTTTATATTAAAAGTTTTCAGTACGCCAAGATCCATTAATTAAAAAAAGTGTTGAGTACCAGGGAGTCGATCAGGGCAAAAGCTGAATTCTCACTTTACTATAGTGTCAAGTTTAAGGGAGTCAATTTCAAGGGATTCAAGTACCAGGGAGTCAATTTTAAGGGAGTCAAACTTACCACAGTTGCCGTTTAGACAACTTTATATCTTAGTTAATTTACGTCTAAACATGGTTATTGTGATTAAAATTTCCATTTCATTTTGGCCATAGTGGAGCTTCTCATTTTGAGTTATTGTTTCCTAGTGTGCTTAATGTGTATTCAAAGTTGATTTCAGTTTCTGAAATTATTATTTGAACTTACTAGTAGTGTTTGTTTGTGATTTGAAATTTGGTTCTTGGATTTGAAAGTCCTGCAATTCCAAAAACCTTAGTGAACTTAGAGGAAATGGGGGACGGATTTGAAAACTTCATATCTGATTCCAGTTAATTTATTTAATCCACTTGAAATATGCAGTTTGACTTGAATTTAAAAAGTGCCTATGGTCCTTGCAATTTGAAATGTTCAAATAAAATACAGAGGATTCAATTTAATTAAAAAAGGGCATCCTGCAAATATGATTTGAATTTGGACCAAGGATTTGACAATACCACATTTTTATCTTTAGGTTCTGGATTTTCAATATTGGGGATAAAAAAGCCAATCTGGGCTTTCATATAGACTTTCCTAGGGATATGTACCCCAGACAGTGAAAAAAAGAATAAATACATTGATTATTGAAAATAGTAATTAGAAAAGTTAATAGTGGGGATGATTGGGGGTTTTCTTGTCTAATAGAGAAAAGATGGAATCCAACTTTAAGGGCTGGGTGTATTACTGTTGCAAATGAACCAATGATATTTCAGTATTTGATTGGGGAAGACAACTGTCCAATAGAAAGGACAAAAATAAAAATAATATGTAGTTTATTGAGGAATATTGTAACTAATATATCATATAAAGAAGCCACAAGTCCACAGGGGATGACATGGTGGCAAGTTCAAGATAAGGTTTGAGCTATGGAATAACTTGTGCAGGGGATCAGCGTGTCAAATTGGTAACACTCCTAATTAGGAGATAGTGCCCGCCTTTTGACATTGTCATCAGAATAATTCATGTCATTAGACACATCATGGGGCAACTCATCAAGTGCCTCCTGTGTATTGTGAGATACATTAGCAGGCAAGGATGGAATCTTGGTTGCAACATTACCCTATCTTGTAGTTAAACCATTTCTTGGTGAAATGATTTATTGGGAGGGAGTAATTGGATATTTTGCAACACCAACAAGCTATATGATGCACTTCTATCTCAATGATGATGGTCATCTTATTTAAATGTCCTCTTTATTCTGTATTTTATACTTTCAAGGGGTATATACTTGACATGCCTTAGTTATGTATCCTCCAAATCCAGCAGCCTCCACTTCTTTCTCAACACTGCTCTAAGGATAAACAGAATAATCAAGAGATTGATGTAAAACCAGGGATATAGTGGTACATTTTATAGTTAATTTGGTGCAGGTTAGTCAATGCTTAAGGTAATTACTGGGCTTAATTATGGGGTCACTAGGTGGAGCAAGTGATATTGCTTAAGGAAAAACCACTAGTGGCTAAATTAGGAAGCAGGATAATAATTGATTGGGTTTCGGATACGGCGTAAAGATTGGAGTCAAGCTCAGTAGCCTATATTGGATAATTATATTGGGCAATTAGATTTAAAATAATTAAACATTTTATAGGAAATAAGTAGATTTCCGATAAACTTGGTAGAGCCGATAACCTTTGTGGGCTGCGTATTCCAGAATGGAATACAGATTTATAAAATTTTAACCGATCCACCTCGCTATCAAAAAGGCTTATCCCGATGAAAAATTTATCGTATTTGATTGGCTATGCAAACTTTTAGGATCGGCAACCACTCAGCCCAGGCCTGGTTAAATTGTAATACTAAAATATGTTTAAAGGGTAGATCTCGGCGGATCAAGGACACGTGAATCAGTCATATGCACCAGACTTTTGGAGCGGGACTTTCGTGCTGGTATTAGGATGGGTTATTGTGAGGGGGGTAAATTTAATCATGGGTCGCGTGTTTACAAATTGCGGTGATTGTAGTTTATTTGGAAATGGCTCCGTCCAAGGAGTGATTTACTGAGGATGAATGGCGATATTCGGAGTGAATGTATATTTGGTGAGGCCAAATGCAAGGCTGGCTAGGGGGAGTGGTGCAGCAAACATGAATTTATGGCGAAAGGGGCTCGGTATTGCAGTCAGATGATGGATGGATTTAAGCTTGCGTATACCGTTTAGTCTTCGTCTCCTTTTAGGTTTGCGATGTTTTTTAATGGTAATGATTGGCTGAGGACAAGCCCCTTTAAACCGCAGCCATTGTTGTTGACCGTCAAAATAAACTACATTGTCAAACTTTGGACGGTCGAGGTTTTCAGTCACATAAGGAAATATTAATCAACGTTAGGTTAATTATATTAAGGTTTAAATAGGACATGGAATTGTATGCTTAGGTCGACATCATTCTTTATCAAAGTGATATAATTAGCTTGGCTGTAATGTGGATAAAAGAACCAGAATCGGTATAACCCGCTAAGAATAAATTTCATTTCCTTAACTCCTCAAATCAATCATTCTTTCAACCGAGGCACATTGCAAACATCATGTTTAGCTTAAACGTCTGGAATTCAATGATCCTGTTTCAACCAAGCCAAGTCTCTGTCTGATATCTTAAAGAGCGACGTCAACTGCTACCAGAATCAAGATTTTGTGGATTGATAAACTTACCGCAGCGTAAATTTTAATAAGTCTATAGCCAGGTTAAGGGATTGTGCTACATTTCCATTTAAGAAGCCGAAAAAACAACTCCGATACCATTTATTCAATGTACAATCCACAACCAACAAAGATTCCTGAGCAGAATACCTCCCTAAGGAAGAGATCACGTGCCTTCGCTGGGATAACTCCAGCCCACTCCTCTAAACCGAAGCACCTAATCTGGCTGCTGAAAATGTTCAATCCAATCAAAAGGGTCGGTTTTGGTTAGCATTAGTAAGGAGCGGGGGATTTTCCTAGCTTATTTACCAAACGACTAAACAAGCTTCCAAACATGCGAAATCTGCGCCTGGCTTCAAAAAGGTACCGTCATGTGAACTAAAAATATCGCAATGCATCGCGAAGCCCCTCCTTCTCAATGTCTTCCCCATTCACCTTACCAAATTATCCTGGCCAATCATGCATGTGGCTAAAATTGGCCCTTGATTATTAAAGTGGCGTATCTATAAAGCCATGCTTTTATCCAAATTCTCAGCTGTTATTGTCATGTGACATCTTCTCTTGGGGTGACGCTGTGATACTAAGGTTGTCTATATATAGCAACTAACGGTGCTAGAAATAGAGCTGAAAAAAGACATATACATTACACTCTCAAGGGTAAGCTAATACAGGACCCATTTAACTTTTTTTCTGGAAGCAAAAACCTCAAGGAGGCTTAAAATTTCACTGAAACTAAGATCACAATTAGTGTAAAAACTAAGGGTTATTTAGATCAAATACAGTAGTATTAAAGGCTATGGTGACAAGCAAAAATTCTTCAGATTTAAACAAAATCCAAGTTGTGCGAGATTCAGGATTCAATTAATTTAAATATCTTCAGTTAATAAATGGACTGTCAAACCAAAAACAAAATTTCACTAACCCATCATACAAAATTATATCAAACATCAAGCGGTGTAGTTCAAACCACAAACAAGATGAACTGACACAACAAGTGAAATGGATGGATGCTGTTCCGGAGTATATTATAATCCAATCAGGATTCATATGAGGCACCGACAAAAGAACTAAAGTGAAACAAAACTTAAGCAATTTAGAAGCGATATTACACAAGCACAAAACAAAATGAACTCACACAAGATGTGTAGTATGAGCAGCCTAAAATAGAAAAATAACAGTTTAACAGCCAATTAACAGCTATCCAATTTAGGACCAGAGGCATTTTATCCATTTTCATGGCTCCAGATTTGTATGAAAAGGTTTTGAGAACCTTTCAAATATGGACTTGAGATTACAATAAAAAGAAATCATAAAATTTTAAATTTTTTACTTTTAGTGATTTTATCCTAGGTTTTTTTACAATGGTTTTTACAAGCAATATCTTCAACCGCGCCAGCAGCCAAGCCAGCTGCAAAGGAGGCAAGGCTCAGAACGTGAAGGCACCCGTTTACACCCAAGCCTTTGAGGCGGGTAACAAGGAAGCTGACCTGTACCTTACCACCGACCCCTATGACTTTGACTTGTTTGAGAGTCACTTAGCGTCTAGCTCTGCCCCTGCTCCCACACCCACCCCTGCACAAGCTGCCTGTCAACTAACCAATCAGGATGGCAACCCTGATTTGGAACATCTTTCTGCCACCAGCCAACCTGCTCTCCCCTCAGCTAATCAGGCTTCAGCCCCCCAGCCCAGCGCCCCAAGCAACAAATCATCACTGCCTGTAAAGTTCTGTGGTCCACCTTTGGCCCTAGATTGGGATGTATTTCCCAGACCATTGAAAAAGATGGCCTGCGTGCAGGCAAAACCCCTCCAAAACCTGGAGGACTTGGCTCAAACAGTAGATGAACGCTTTGTGTTGGCCTTCCCGGCCAAAGTTCTAATTTCCCCTTTGGAGTCCCCTCCAACTGCGGAAGAGACATTAATTCAGTTGGATTGCTTGTTGTCCTGGTGTCGCCTGGTCCTGAAACAATTAGCAAACCAATGAAAAAATGCAGGCCACATGAATTGGAAAGGTCAAATCTGCGGCCCAGGGAAATTGGGTACCAAAACCCGCGACCAGAGGTGTCCCAGGTAACTAATTCCTCCGGCCTGGGAGTCCTCTGGCCCAAAACAATTGGGTTCCGGAGCTCTCTGGTGGAGACGTCAGAGGAAGGCATTAGGGGGAAATGTTCACCCTGAGTCCTCAGAAGGTTCCTAGCCAATAAAGGGGTTGAGCCTTACATCCGGCCCCGCGGCCCCTATTTTCTGGGTCTCAAACCAAGATAAGAGTGGCTAGTACTCTTTAATAGGCTCCCCTTTAGATTGCACTCCAATAGCCCCTTTCATAAACCCTCCTGTCCTATCACCCCCCTTTTGCATAAAATGGAAGCATGGGCCGTCAGGTCCCTTGCTTAACAATTCCAATTGTTGAATAAACTCCTGACTTTGCAAATCTTTTGTATTTTTAAAGTTTGTTTAACAATAAAGGTATTTATCCCAACTCCCGCTGTCGTTCCTGCCTCCTGCTTTCTCTGGCCTGCCTGCCCATCTGCCTGTCCACCCGTTGTTTTTTTGTTGGGAATTGTTCCGAGAACAATAACTTGGACCATTCCCTGTTATTTACCCAAGCACTTAATTGTCCCCGCCAACCGTCTTCCCTGGCCCGCCTGCCTGTTGTTTTTTGTTGGGATTTGTTCTGAGTACTGGTCTGTCCGCCCAGTAGTCTTAGCAAAAGAAGGGTACCTGCTGGAATCATGTTGTCACCTTAGTACAAGATGGCTATGTGGATACTGGTGCCCATTTCCCTCTTGTTCTGGTCCTCAAACCCAGACTTTTGGAGCAAACTTTTCTTGATTTCTTGATCTTCTGAGTTTATTCCTAGTCATTTTACAAATGTAATTGAGCATCTCACCCAGATTCCCTTCAAACCGGGATTCTATGGGTTGTTTTCTTGGTTATCTTCTCATCTTGAAGAGTTGTTGCCACCTATGGAATCTGTGACTACTGAAACTCTTTCTTCTGACTTGGTCAATCCTTCCCCCTTTGCGCCAAATCCCTGAGTCAAATACAGAGGCCCCTTTCACTCAGGATTGCTATCTATGGTTACTTACTGGAGCCATAGTCATGGCTTTGGATGCATACTTCCCTCCCCTTTCACATCTGGTCTCCTTTGGGAGGCCCCTTTGAGCGGCTATCCCAGTCTTGCATTGGATGGCATCCTGGTGGTTGGTCCCACCAGGATGAGAGCCAGACTTTGTTAGTCTAGCCCCCCTCTCTTACACTGCCCAAATTCTTCAGGAAATTGTGGCACACAACCTGCAGGTTCTTTCCTAGGATCAGATTGCCGCCCAGTTGCAATTTACCCAAGCCATCATAATGCAGGAGTTCAACAACCTAATAATAAGGGAAAGCTGATTGGGACAGCCAAGAAGCCAAAGAAAGCCACAGAGTCCCAGATAACCAAGGCCTACCAAATAATGCTTGACCTCCTCCAGCGGGACCTCAAGCTCCCCTTGACCCAGGTCCGGAAGCAACTTGCGCACCATGGTATTTGGGTGTCTGAGCGCATGGTGCAGCTCTGGATGTATGGGAAGGTGGCTTCCATACGGGTTCTTACCAATTTTGCTGGCAACCAATGGGATGGCACTGAGAATTCCCTGTATGATTCTGACATTGAATCCACCCTGGTTTGATGCCTGACTAGTCTGTCAGATGATGTCATGTTCATCTCTTACTATAAGCTATCCATAGCTTTTGATGATTTTGGCACCCAAGGAAAAGCCGCCACCAAGAATGGAAGGAAGAAGGTCAAGAAGGGGACTTTCCTTGGTGCATTTCTGGCTGTTTCAGCCAAGGGTTTTTTCTACTATTAGACAAACCCTGATTTCATTGATGGGTACTCATACAGCCACATCCTTGGTGGATTGCTCAACTCCTGGGATGGCTCAAATTCCAAATACCAGGTTTTCTTGAGCCACCAGATGGAGTGAAGCTCCACCGCCCTCAAGGCCATCCAGGGACGCGGGCACCAGGCCTCATTCTACCCTGCCGGCCATGCAGACGTCCATCTGGACAATGTTGTCTTCTTCAACATTGGAGATACACTACAGGAGCGCCGCCCTCAGGCTTTCAACAACCTCTATCTTGGGGTCCTTGATCACAATTTTCTCTTTGGTCACCAAATGGTGGCTGACTTGTTTGTGCAAATGGTTTTCCATGTGAACATGGGCAATTAATCACGCAAGGATAAGTGCCTCCCATCCCGTGCCACAGCCACCTACCAACCTATCCAGCCAATGACTGATGAGGAGTATGTTGAGCGGTATATGGCAGCCATCACATGCAATCCTCCTGCCTCCACCCCCACCACCAACACCCCCTGCCTGCAAACCCAACCCATCCAATCCCAGACTCCCCAGGCCAACACTGCCTCTATGTCCTCCTTCCTGCGCCATTCTGCCTACTAGGCATCACTCTTCCCCGCCCTAATAAACCCCTGTCACCAAACATTTTCTATTTATATTATATTTTTTTTGAATTTCAATTGTTTTTGTTCTCTTTGTTTATAGTTGGTTTTATTCTTTATGTTCAGCTTATTTCTATAAAAGCATATATTTACTAAGGCGTGTATCTAGATCCTGAACACAGTTATTTTTAGCACTTAAACACAGCCTCTTGTGAAAATATTAACAACAATTTGGCAATCAGCTAAATTTTAATTAGAAAATTATAGGTTAATTGTGTTAATATAAAGTTGTTACTGATCCAAATTCAAATCCTTAATAATAAACTTTAAGCCAATCAGGAGCCAAGTGATAAAGTGATTGTTGTGACATAAAGGGTCATTCAACAATTCTTTGGTGCATGTGCACTAATTAATATGATTGGCTGATGTTTTGCCATTGTACAACATTGCCGCTGTGGCAAGTTGTTGGTGGATTAGTGCCCAATCAGCTGCTGGGTTAGCACTAGTCCATCAACAACTTGCCACAGCAGCAATGGCATACAATGGCAAAACATCAGCCAATCATATTAATTAGCGCACATGCATCAAAGAATTATTGAATGACCCTTTATTTCAGAACAATCACTTTATCACTTGGCTCCTGATTGGCTTAAAGTTTATCATTAAGGTTTTGAATTCAGATCAGTAACAACTTTATCTAAAAAAAGTTAACACTATAATTTTCTAATTCAAATTTAGCTGATCACCAAATCATTGTTAATATTTTCACAAGGGGCTATGCCAAGCGCCAAAAATAATATGGTAATCAAGGAAACAATGCCAACACAAAGCAAACAATGCATATTGAGATGAGCGTAAAACATATACAAAATGGATAAAAAGATGGGATAATGTAGTAGATGGGAAAACAAAAAGGACTAAACAAAGAGGCAAAAGTATCAAAATAATACAGAATTTATTGGGGCAAAAGCTATAAAAACATATGGAAAGGTTAGTAAAAAATAAAATGAGAGAACTTGAAAAGCTGCTAAAAGACCTTGACTTGGCAATTGCCAAAATTAAAGAGATTGACCACAAGGTCAAAGCAAGAGTTAAGTCTGCTGTCCTTGAAGGGGACAAAATTGAAAAGGTGTCCTCCAAGGCACTCATGGCCAAGATTCCAGACACCCCTAAAACAACAATTGAGCATTTTTTAAATGTCCAGAAGCACATTGTGGAAGGTCTTCAATTAAAGTCCTTTGCCCTCTCTGCGCCGTCTGTCTGGACAGATGACCCAGAAATGTATACCCACCTAAGACCTTCAAAACGTACCCAAACAGATGACACTGAGCAGCCAGCACAACTGGTTACACCAAGAATAGTGAAGCCTTCTGAGGCTGCGGGCAAGGAGGAGACTGCAGAAGGTAACCTAAAATAATAATTAATAAAAATTTCCAAACACTTACCTTTTTTTAGAAGAAGTTGATGGTGAACTCCGCCGGGTCCTGGTCTCTTTTGTCCCCGCCACATTCTACGCCAACTATGCCACTCATGTGGCCAAGCAGCTTTTTCTGTCCCCCCTGTCTTGCGGGAGCTTGAAGACCGTATCCACGGGTCTTTTCTGATGTCGCGGGAGGCATTGGCTGGGCTTACGCATGCCGAGGGGGGCATCCAAGTGGGCAGTTACTGCCTACAAGGATGCCCAACTGGTCCGCCTGGACCCGGTATCACTCAGTGGAGTTTACTGTGTAAACTCCATTGAGCTTTTTGGGACGTCCTGGTGACGCTCCCATTCAAGAATGTACCGGAGATGGACTGGGCTCATGCGGCTGCTTGCTTCTGCTTCCCTGTGGAGCACACCCTGTCTTACCTATTGGAGAACTTTGGGCGCGCAGTGGGAAAATTAGCTGTTGCAGACGCAACAGCGGTAAAGAAGACCAAAATCCTCCTAGCAGACTTTGGACTGGCCTGGAGTGCCGCAAGACGGGGGTCCCTGCAGCTATGGAGCTGACCTTTGCCAAGACAAAGCACGACAAGAAGATAAGCGCGGTTTATTTTAAACTGTGCATGTTTATAGAAGCCTTTGCTGAACAAAGGCTTCATCTGGTTGTTTACCTGGGGTTCTTATTCTTCTTTGGGATGGGTGCGTTGGTTGAGGACCTGGATGGGGCCCTTCTGGGGATCAACAAGGCCAGGCTCTCCCTGGATGAGAAGAAGGTCCCCCCAGGTACAATTTGGTGGACCACGTGATACAAGACGCCCTGGTCCTGGCAGGGATTTATGGGCTTGCAGCCCCACCCAGAAAGCTGCTACTCTATTCCCACCTAACAATACTCCCTTTTACCAGCCGCCGTGAATATTTTAACCAGGGTGTATCCACTGCCACACTGTGGACAGTGGAGGTTGTGCGCCACCTCCATTGTGGGGTGGGTACATACCGCCAAACTCACTACAGGTGTTCTTAATAAATTCTCTCTTCCAAATAATTCCATTGCAATTTATAATATTTTATTATAATAAATTTTTAAAATTTATATTTTAGCAAACAAGATTTGCAGAATATATCCCAGAGAAGGTCTTAATAAAAGCATAAAATATATTTCATTAAAATCTACTTCTGATTTGGACACATTACATTAACTTTTTTTTGATTATTATATTTATTTTCCAAAAGTGATATTAATGCGTTTACATAATCCAGTATCAAGCGTTTGGGATACCCTTAGATGGCATAATAAAATAATATACAATAAAATAAATAAATTATTTACATCTATTGATGGTCCTGTTGAATGTGATTGCGGGCTTGGAAACATCTAAATATAAAATGATAATTAATAAATATTGAATAATAAATTAGAGAATATAAAAAAAGTTGGACACACTAAGCCTTTAATTGATTGGCTGTTTGACTAGGCACGCAGGGATGAACAAATCAGCGTGGCCATAGAATTTGGCCACAGTCACAGCTGGGAGGGTATGGATCCCGGCCTGCAGCAAATCAAACAGGTCCTCAGTCCCAGTTGGGGTTCCTCGCTTGACAACTTGCTTGAGCCACCCAAAGACTTCCTCAATGGGAATTAGGAAGGGCAAATAGGCAGGGAGGAAGAGAAGGTGCATATTTGCCATGGCCAATTGCTGGAGGCCCACTGCAATGCTTGTGTTGATTGATGGAAATTCTTCAAGAATATCAGCCACTTTGTGGAGACCAACGTTGTCCAACACAATTATGTTGGTGAAGCCTGGGCTTGTGCGCCTCAGGTGCTCCTGGACCAATTGGAGAAATGACAGAAAGGTCCGGCTATTGTGGGAGCCTAGTATTTTTTGGTAGAGCTCAACCCCCTTTGGACTGAGGAGAGCCACCATTGAATAGGCTGTGGCGTGGACTGCAGCACGCCAAGCCACCCTGTCATTGGAGCCTTTGGGGACATAGCCATATGCATTGCGCATCAACAAGGCAAATGCTGATTTGTCAATATAGTAAAATTTGACTGTACCCTTGGCTTTGAGGGCAGTATACGCCTCTGCGTAGTTTTTCCGGGTCTCAATATTGGCTGGGCTGTTCCAATTGTATGGGGATACCCCGAGTTTTTTCCAGGAAAATTGCATTCCCTTGACCAGATGGTAGTAAAAGGAAATTGAGGCCTTGATCCCAAAAGCAGACTTGACCATAGCCTGTATATTTGCCAGTTCAAGATGGCAGTCCTGGGTGATCCACTGACAGATTGCCCATTTGTGCTCCTTGGTGAGCATAGTGGAAACGCGCAAGGATTTCTCCGCGGCAAGGACTCAGCCAGTATCAATGAACTTGTTGAAGGTCTTGCTGGCGTACTTGGGATCCACCCTAACAAGGGCCGCGGCCGCCTTGTAGTCACCTGATTCCCGCATTAGCTTAAGAAGGATGATGTGTTTGATGTTGGGGATGCACTTCTGGGTGGGCTTTGTGGGTTCAGACAAGCCAGGATCCTGATTAATGACAGGCTTGCAAGGCATGGGCACCTTGTTGTAGAAGGCTGCAACCTTTTTGAGCACTAGCTGTCCCTAATTGGTTTGGTAGAACTGGGGCTCTTTGTCATCCTCCTGATTGCCATCACTGACATATGGCTCATAGCTAGTATCAAGTACAGACTTCACCTTCTCCAGCATGGCTGACGGGACCAAATAGTGGCAGTACACAGCATCAAACACATACAAAGTAAGTTCTACCTCCTTGTTTCTAATCATTTTGGTAGTGGTGACCTTGGTTGGTTTCTGGGTCAGCTTTGGGACCCAAGGGTTTATGCTCTGCACCCTAGCAGCTTGTGCTCCTTGAACCGGCTGTGTCAGTGCAGTGTCACTATGGAACTCTCCTCTCCCGCCTCCCTCCTGAGTAGGCACTTGTGTTGTACTAAGTCTATTCTTTGACCCGCGGGGGCAACCGCAACCGCGGCGCACAATGGGTGCAATGGTAGTCTGTTGTTGTGTTCCTTCCATTTTTAGAATTTAATAAAATATCTAATAAAACTTAATTAAGTTACTCTCTAATTTTAATTTTTGCTTTTATCTGTTTATGGATATTCAATTATTATTATTTTCCCACCCAATATCCCAATTATATATTTTTTATTTCTTAGTTAGTTGTTTTTGGTTTTACAACGCCCATTTTAGAATACTCAAAAAGATCCACTCATTTCCCTAAATTTTACTGCCAAATTCAAACACCCAACACATAATTTTTAAAATTTATGCTTCAGATCTTGTGTCTTATTTTAGATATCTTGGTATCATTCATTATTACAATCCATTGCACACATTGCGTGAGTAATTTTGTTTACATTGTGAGTTGCTATTGTGTTTTGTTTTTGGATTGAGTTTTGACACACCTTGCTTGGGTGTATTTTGTCACCAATTCACATAGTAAATATATGCACACCAAAAGTCAACTCACACCATTTTGTTTGTGAATCAATATATTTTGGATTATATTTTGAATGGTTTTGCTTTGCGTGTGAGCCTTTTGTTGCTGTGTTGACCCATTTTGCCCATTAACGCCAATAATCTCTGTTAACAGAGTATATATTTTAACCTGATAGTTGGATTTCATTTAAATCTAAAATCATTTTGTTTAAATCTGAAGAATTTTTGCTTGTTGCCATAGCCTTTAAAACTACTGTACAGAACCACCATTGATAGTGTTTTTAAGCTTACCAAATATTACACACAAGAAGGCCACCTCATCAAGATGTACCCAAGAGCCTTATTAATATTTATTTTCAACAAACTACTCTAGTAGTTTGATATTTTATCCTCAATAAATATCTTGTCTAATGATTCACTTATTTTAATATTTGCCAATAAGATTTGTAATAACCAGATGACTAGATTCTGCATTTGCACCTTTTCAATATCCTGGATACCTTGCTCCCTCTACTGAAATAGTTCCTGAAATTTGTGAAATTGAGTGAGAGCCATTTATGAGGCTGATTTTCTGACACTGAGCCAAACTAAAGTATTCCTAAGGTACCTGTGCATAATCTTCTATTGTATTTTTCCATACTTCCTCTTCAAAGGTGATCATTTCAGAGTAAATACACATCATCTTCTCCTGATTGGTAATGTCATCCTAATTTGGGTGTAAATTCTCCACTTGATTGACTATAAACAGCTCTCACTCTACTTTACACTGACAGGTGTGATATGAGAATTTTCTTCTTTCCAGTTTATTTAAGGTAATTAACCAGATGTACCCCCTGAATTAATGGGCAGCAGTAAAATTCCCAAGATCAGCTTTGTGGAGGCTATTCAGAAAAACAGTTGCATGGGCATAATGTTACAGCCAGGATTGGCATCTTTTATCTCAATGTATCTCACAACCCCTGGGGGCACTAATGGAGTTACCTCATGACATATATAATTAATACTTCCTTCTGATTCAAATTTCAGTATAATGTAAATGTCCCAAATCAGGAGAAAATACATTCTCAGACGTTGGTCCTTTGATAAGTTATTTGTAACTAAAACATACTTGGATCCCATTGCAATCCCACCCCTTGTAAATTAGCGGCTCTCTTCTACAGTATAATAGCAATAAGCGCACCATAAAAGGTTCATTGCATTATTAATCACTATACTTTCTTCTGGACTATTGTCTTCCCCAATCTAAATACTGGACCATGGTCTGTTCATCTGTAACATTGTTTATATAATAAGAGTTCAACCAGATTCATCTACTGGTCACATCCCTATAATGGACCACAAATATAATTTAGAACAATGTTTGAAATTCTGAGCCGCTATATGTCAAATGGCTATAAAACAAGAGCTAAATCCAGATATAATTAACCTATAATAGATGGAGGTATTCTGGATTGAGTATTTTTGTGTTAATAAATATGTTTAACTGTTAATTTATGTTGGCATTTAGGAGTTATATGATTAAAGTTGGCCTAAAAGATAAAGCATATGCATTTATCATCTATAACAGTGAACCACTTCTTATTTTATAATAAAAATTAGGCCTGTTCTTAACCAGTGTCAAAATTTTTGTCAGGGAACCAACCCTGGGCAGCAAGCCCACTAGTGTCTGGGGACAGGCAGGTCACAGTAGGAGTGGGCAGAGCCCACCAGATGATTGGTGTTAACTTAAAGAGATAGGTTATTAATTTGCCCACCCAGGACCACAGGCCGGTGGCCAGGATGATAGTGTCAATCACCCCAGTGAGAGTGATATAAACTATTCTGAACAGATTATTAGTATTATTTAGGTTGAGATAAGAGGCAGACACAGGCATCAGTTTAGGGGTAAGAGGTGGTACCATGTCTAGTTGATAGGCAGGTAGGAAGTTATATTTATCTTTAAATAGTTGGTGTTCAGTTGCATGCCAAGGACTTTGTCTATTGTATCTGGTCAACACTTCTGTTTGGGCCAAGAGATCTTGCTCTTAAATCTTTTCAAAGGTGAAGTCTTTGTATCCAGGATTCAAAGGGTACTCTGTAAAGTGTACAGGACCAAATAGGGCACCTGGAAGACAATGAATAGCTGCCTGAGCAGCAGGCAATCTGGAAGGATTAGAGCTAAGCTGCCAGATTATTAAGGTAAAATACAGCAATATTTGGGAAAACTTATATCTCAAACCTTTATTTAAAAATGACAATGGTGATTGATCATGAACCAGCAGGTACTTTTACCACATTTCCAGGCCTCATTTTCTGATTGGGTTTCTTGAGCTTGGGCAGACTGGCATCAGGGGTCATGAGTGGCATTTGGCACAGGTGGGTTGTCATTGGCTACCTCTGGATAATAAGGCTTAAAACCCTTCTGTTTGGCAACTCAGAAATTGGCATTGGACAGGTGTTCAGGACCAGTGCCACTTGTTGGACTTTGGGAAAGTTTAGGGCAACTTTTATTGGTGGTGTTGTGCTTTTTGCATAACAGCAGCACAATTCCATAGTGATATAAGACACATATCATTTTCTTCAATGCAGCCATATATGATGATATTATTGGTATTGTATCAGAAGAGCTAGTATCAGTGTAAGCATGTTTATTTTCAAAAAATAGCTTCCAATCACGCAGAAGCACTTACAGGTTTAGAGATTATTTTTTGTAGTTAATGGGTTTTTCCTATAACTTCTAGATATTTAATCCCTGGGCTGATAACAATGTCTTCTAGGGCATTCTAGTGTCAAAACAACGGGTTCAACCCCAGGAAAGGTTCCAACCAAGTGGGTTTTTGACCCACAATCCAATTTCCCAGTAACCTGTAGCCAAATGCAGAAGTCAACTTGAATTCCTGGAAGCAGCAACATGAGCAAACAATAATCCCATACAGTGGATGTCTTGATTTAGCGCTTGACTCATTACCAGGATTAAGCCACCCCCTAGCCATCCAACCAAGTGATCAACACAATCATATTCCTGATATTCACAATTCACAACAACTATATAATCCATATATCTCAATGAAGATAATTATCTAGCTTTCAATCATTTTCCCTGTATAACTCTGCTAATACAGCACAGTTACAACATTGGTAGCACAGATAGATTACCCATCCTACCCTTCTTTTCAAAATTTCTCCTGTTTCCTGTACCCGCCACAGTCAACAAATATATAAAAGAATCATATCTGGTCTCCCTGTGGACTGGACACCCTACACAACAGGGACCAAGATACCAGAAGGATATGTACTGTATGAGAACATGGTGATGCTGGCCCCTGTCTTTGATGCCTTATCAGCTCAAGGGGCTTTCTAAAACCCTACCACCACAACCTTATTTGTTGATGAAAGTATCATGCCCACTCATGTAGCCCAATATCTGTGCAGTGCTGCCCTGGAATCATTTGAAGGAGCAAATGATAACAACACCACTGCATGAATCCAATCTGCTCAAAGAAAACAGAAACAAATTGAATGCCCTACGCACTTTTGGATTGTAGAGATATCCATTTGTCTAACCCACAACGCAGGCACCTGGTGCAACAAGTGACACAAATACCATACCAAGAAGGACTTGGACACCTTCAAGCAAGACTTTCTGAAAAGATTTGTAATAAAAGACACAGCCCTCATGATTATCTCCCAAGTAAAGAACTTAACCCAAACTAGCACAGTAAAGGAGCTTACTTGAGCCTAAAAGGAGCTCTGCTTACAATCTCCCTTGGATATGATGTTTGACAACCCAGCCACACATCTCATGTACTATGATGCCCTCAAGCTGCATGTAATAAGACACATGAACCTGGAACAAGTAATCAATCTTCAGAGACTTTACTGTGAACCAGAGCAAACATTTAATGTGCTGCACAAGGTATAAAACAGAAAAAGGGAGAGTTTCAGGAAGCCAGGCATAGGGTGAGGCATTAGGTGGCTCAGGACAGGGTACAGCTGGGCTAGTGGGTGATGCTCATCATAGGATGGGTGCTAACTTGATAATATAGGATACAGATTGCCCAAGTAAAGACCAGACCCCAGATTTGGGCACCATAGAGTCCACCAATCCTGTCAAAGTAATGTAGAGTACCCCCAAACATTTGAGAGAACATGGTCCTAGCAGCAGTGGAGGGTTCCATTGGGCAGTTGGGTTTCAGGGTTAAGAGCAAAGTCATGAGGACAAAGTAGGCAGGCAGATAATTGTACTTGTCTTTAAACAATAAGGGCAGCACCTTAATCCTCTTTCCTTCACGTCCTATGTATTCAGTTTCTCTAGTCCTTGCCAAAGGATTGGCAATGAGGATGGTCTCCAAGTTTTAATCTGCATAGGTGGGGTTGGAAGGGTATTTGGTAAAATACACAGGTCCAAAGGGGGCTCCTGGGCGATGGTATGATGCCTGGGAAGGGCCGACAGGTTGGTCTCCAGAGGGGGCTGGTGCCTGATAGTCTACTTGGCCGGAGTTAAGATGAAATATCACAAAGTCTAGATAAAGTAACATTTGTTCTAACCAAAGGTTCATAAAACTTTATTATCAAAAATGATAATATGGTCATCACTATACCCCAGTGTCATGGCTCATACCAGAGTCCAGCTGGGCTCCCATAGGAGAGGCGGGCCAGGCCTGGAAGGCCAAGTACACAATAGGCGCAATTCTGACATGATAGTTGGCTACAGTAGCTAGGGAACACCAACTCCAGTATGGGGCACAGCCTGGTTGGCCAGCCCCAATAATGTGATATAGACAAAACCCAACTTACTGAAGTCCTGGGCAGGAGGCACAGTTGGCAGGGGGGAGTAGGAGGAATCTCCAGCATGGAGGGCAAAATGATCACTCTTGATGGCCAGGAGGAGCAGATGTGTGAGGTTGTAAAGTGTAGTGGAGATACAAATAAATGCAAACAGAATAGTCATATTGGTGCAAAAAAAGATAGATCTTGCAAGAAAATAAGGAATCCTGAGCTTAAAGTTGTTTTTTTTAAGATATCAACAGTGAGGAGGGCTTCTCCTTCTCACTACTTATACTTACTGATAGTTTTGAGGCCTTTTGTGCCACCAGGGAACTGATGGCATCAAATTCAGTTGAACTTACAATTTTCACTGGAATTTGCATACTTGGGCCAGGGGGTGGGTGCTCATTGGTTGGTATAACATGAACCTTTCTTAAACTGTAGCATGCCAATGTGCCACAGTTATTTATAGATCCCACAAGAGATTGATTGCCCAATCACAAAATCAAACAATTATGCTCCCAATGTATCATTTCTTGATAGTTGAGAGGCCCAAATTTGATAATAGAATCAAAACCAGGGATTTGAGGCTTGTGTGTCTCTCAAATCCTGGGCCATTTGTGTAAAGCCCCATAAAATGAGGGAGCATTCTAGCTAGGTAAGGCACCAAGTTGGTGACTTGGAATCCTGTGAGTGCTGTCAAGATGGGGTAGACCGTCATCATCCATCTAAAGACTTTGGCATGTATGTTAAAACGTCCAAATTTACTGGTGAAGTACAAAAGCACGTAGAATACAAAGGAATATATTTCTATGTGCTGGGTGGAGCGGGGCGACACCAGCGTGGGCCAGGAGTACGTCTTGGAGGAGTTGAGATGCTCTGGCTTCATGAAGAAGTACTTGTTGGGCGGTTTGTTGTGAGGCCCATGCTGATGAGAGTATTGGTGGCCCCCAATCCTAAGGCAGGCTGTGAGAACAGCAGAGAAGATTAAGTGGTTCATCTTCAGTTCCTGGGAAAGGGCAGACAAAGCTTAGTGTTTTAACTTTCTTTAGTGTAAAAGTTTTTTGTATTGATTTATGTGATACTATTGAGGGGTAATTTCACTCAATGATAGCACAAACTACCATCAAGTGATTGAGATTTATTATATACTGTCATCCTTAGTGGGGCATAAATAGTACAAAGCATTAGATAGGGGACCCCAAACTCTTGATGTTGTCTGAGATTCCCTTTTGGGAGTGGAATGGGAGTGGTTTGGCAAGCAATGAATAGTTATCCTTGGCATAGCATGGAATTGGAGCATCTTCAGGCACAGTAATGCATTTCAATTCAACTTTTGCAGTTGATGCATTATTTGTAATGCTAGACTGCTTGTCAACCCCCTCTAAATTTGGTAGATTCCAAATTTGGGCAGCAGTTACCCCTCCATTTGGGTTTGGGGAAATTGCCTTTTTGGGTTTCCACTTTTGGCAATTTCCTCATTTGGTGGGCTGGGTGGGGGACTGGCTGGCTGGCGGCGGGTGGCGGGCGGCGGGCGCCTGGTGTTTGGGTGTGCGGCCCGCGGACGGGGTATAAAACCTGTCCAAATTAAAAATAAAATTATTAATTCTGCTTTCAAAATGACGGCTTCCCACAGCAGTTTCCCCAATAAGGGGAACTGCTGCCTTTTTTATCTTGTTCTTTACACTGAAGTGTGCACAAAACATCCTTCTGAACGCCAGTGTTGTCAGGAATATTCCTGACATTTGTTATTTGAAGGGGTTTTTTTTGCTTTGGAGATACTTGGTAGGGGTTCCTAATCTGTGGGGGTTTTGCCTCTAGGAAAACCAGCTGATTGTCAAGGGCATTCTGGGCCCTGAAATCATCCCCTACCACAGTCAAGCTTGCAGAGCACAACTCTTTATTCCAAGACTTGTATTCCTTCATCAGGTTAGCGGCATTCTCCAGGTTGTATTCTGGCTCCTGAGTATTCTCTTCATTGGGGTACCCTTTCAATTTGACCAGGAAGTAAGGCTTTTGGTATCAGAGTTTGTGTCTTAGGATGACTTTGACCTTGTGTTCTGTGAAACTTCCTACTTTGATGGGTGGGGAGCTGTTCTCACTATCTGGTGTGGGAGAGAAGGTCCTTTCTATTTTTATAACAGGGAGCGGTAGAATATGTTGTGAATCTTTCATCCGTGGGCAGCTCTAGTTGGTAGGCTACAGTACCAATGTGTTGTAAGACCTTATATGGACCTGTTCTTTGGGGGCTCAAGCTAGCGCAAGGGGCAGTGGTCTTGATGTTCTTTGCGCTGAGGTACACAAGGTCTCCTACTTCAATTGGGGGCCAGGGCTTTGTTTCTTGCTGGCAAAATCCTTGTATACTTGTACTGATATTCTCAGGTTCTGGGCACATTCTTCTTGGCAAGTGTGGATGTTTCTGACCCAGTCTTGTCCTTCTGAGTTGTTGGATTCCTCTGTGGGAGGGGCATCTCATGTGGGATTGAATTTTTAGTTGGATTTGAAGGGGGACATACCAGTGGATATGTGGTCTTGGTTGTTGTACACAAACTGAGCCATTGGTAGGTGTTTTACCTAATTGTTATGTTCTGAGTTAACATAACATTTTAAGTACTGTTTGAGGACCTGGTTTACTCTTTCAGTCTATCTGTTGCTCTGGGGATGATATGCAGTAGACAACAATATTTTTATTCCCAAATCCTTTATGATTTGGGCCCAAAACTTGGAGGTGAATTGTGGGCCTCTGTCTGAGACCACTTCTCATGGGAGTCTGTGGTTCATGAATACTCAATTCCGGAATAGGATGGCAGTTTCTTTTGCTGTTACTGTGGTTGTTGTTGGAATGAAGTGAGCCATTTTGGTGAAACAATTGACAATTACAAGGATGATATTGCATCCTTTTGAATTAGGTAGCTCCACAATATAGTCCATGGATACTGACTTCCAGGGGCCTTCTGCAATCTGAAGAGGTTATAGTAATTCTTCTGGCTTTCCTTGCTTAGGATTGGTACGTCCACATGTCTCACAACCAATGAGGTATCCTTCAATTTCTGGCTTTATCCTGGGCCACATGTAGGTTCTCTGGACTCCTTTGAGTTTTTTGTATGCCCAGGGTGTCCTGACATGGGGGAGTCATGGTATTCCATCAGTATCTCTAAGCGCAGTTGACCCTCTGGCATGTAGGTGTGACCATGTAGCTGAAGGGTGTTTTCATGTAAGGAGTACCCTGTTTGGTAGTATTGACTGTTGATATCTTTCTTTAAGTCTTCCATGATGGAGATGCAGTGCTGGTCTACAGTATGAGCTAGTTGGATTTCTTCTCTTCTACTGGCTAGTCCCAGGAATAGGAGCATTGGTTCAATCATGTTTGGGGACAACAAGGACTTAGTGTTGAATTCTTCAATCTCTTTGGCTCTAGGAAAAAGGTCTGCTCTTTGGCTTAGGGCATCAGGTACAATGTTGATCTTGCCAGGTTTTTAGCTGATTATTAAGTTGTAATCTGCTAGTAATAGGGCCCATCTAGCTTGGCGCTGATTTGGTTGTTGCACTTTGAAGAAGTATGTCAGGTTCTTGTGATTGGTCATGATTCTCACTGGGTGGTTGGCGTCACACAAGTATCTTCTCTAATGTTTCAAGGACTGGATGATAGCAAGCATCTCTTTGTTGTAGATGGGGTAGTTCAACTCAGGTGGGGTGAAATTCCTTGAGTAGTAAGCTACAGGGTGCATCTTACTATTGTTCCCCTCCTGAAGCAACACTCCTCCCAACGCAAAGTTGGAGGCGTCTGTTTCCACAATTAAGGGCTTATTGTATACTGGCATTGCAAAGACAGGGGAAGAGACAAAGGTGTTATTCAGTAACACAAAGGCAGATTTGGAGGCATCATCCCACACAAAAGGGATTTCTCAAAGATAAGGCGGGTCAAGGGTAGGCAGATAGAAGAAAATTTTGGGCAAACTCTTGGCAGAAGTTTGCCAGGCCCAGGAAGCTTCTGACCTCCTTGCGGTTCTTAGGTTCAGGCCATGATGTTACGGCCTCTATTTTATCAGGCTTCATTGCAAAAACTCCTTTCAGTATATTTGTAGCCCAAGAACTCTACTTCCTCTTGGAAGAACTTGCATTTCTAGAGTTTAACAAAGAGGCCGTGTTCTTTGAAGCGTTGTAGGACAGCTTGAATGTGTTCAACATGTTCTTTGGGGGTGCAACTGTAGATGAGGATGCCATCTAAGTAGGCTACACAACACTGGTCCTTTAGTTCTCCCAAGACCACGTCTATCATAGTTTGAAAAGTGCTAGGTGTGTTGCACAACCCAAACAGCATAATCAGGTATTTGTATAGACCTTATCTAGTCATGAAAGAGGTCTTTCATTTGTCACCAGGCCTGATTCAGATCTGGTTAAAGGCATCCCTCAAATCAACCTTTGAGAATACGTTGGCCCCTGAAAGCTGATCTTAGAGGTCTTTGGCATTGGGTACAGGGTATCTTTTTTGCAGTGAAGTTGTTTAGGTCCTGGTAATTGACACAAGGATGTAGGTTGCCACCCTTCTTTTTAACAAACAGTAAAGGGGATGAACAAGGAGATTTGGAGACATGTATATATCCTTTCTTCAACGTCTTGTCCAAATACTCTCTTAAGGCGGTTTGTTCCTTCATGTTACAGCTATGGATAGGTTCATGCTTAGGTTGGGTTTTAGGGAGAAGGTCAATAGCATGGTCAAACTGGCTGTGTTTAGGCAAGGCAGTGGCTTCTTCTTCTGAGAAGATGGACTCCCAAGACTTCAAAAATTTTGGGATCTCAGCTTTGCAGGATTCCATGGCAATGTTTTTTAGCTCAAAGGTCTGCTGAGAGTTCAAGCAGGGAACCTCTAAAGTTTGGCTCTCATGGGTGACAGTCACCTGATGGTTCTTATAGTCCAAGTTCAATTGGTGGTCAACCCACCATTCAAACCCTATCACTACAGGTTTGAGAAGCTTCTCCATGACGTGGAATCTGGTGGGCAGGAGTTTCCCATTTAACTTCAGGAAGACAGACTCTTCACATTTGTGGTAAAGGTCTGTTGTCTTGTTTCCCAAGGTTACCAGTCAAGAGTTTCCCTGGATTGGTACACCCAGTTTCTCAGCTAGACTATGACCATGTAGTTGAGGGTTGCCCCACTGTCTAGGAGAGCTACAGTGTTCACCTCATGGACATGGTAACACAAAGTGGTGTCAATGATAGGATAAGACTGGGAAACATTGTTTATTGCTTATATGGTGGCTCCTTGGGTTCCGTTGGAGTGGCTAATGTAATCCTTAGATAAATGGCCACTCTGGTGGCAATAGAAGCATAGCCCACTTCTGACATGGTGTTGGTACTCTTTGGGGGTCATGTTCAAAAAAGGCCTACTTGCACCAGGGGTTTGATTATTCTGGGGTTACCCAGCGTGATATCCTTGTGGTTAGCTGAAGTCCATGCCTCTGGCAATTGCTAGGAGTTTGTCTTTGGCGAGGTTGCATAGGTGGTGTCTCATTAAGCTGGTGTGGTGTGGGTTCAGACTGTTTTTGAAATGCAGACCTGATATGTTGCCAGGGATCTTGGCAGTCTCTGCCAGGCGTAGGGATTGTTTTATGTAAGTCTCTAGGTTATCCCTTCATTGGGTCAGGCGGATGAGCCCCATGTAGGCTTGGATCTTGGCCCCAGCAGGGGTGGTTGCAGAGTTCATTCTCTCCAGGAATTGATCGTAGGAGAGTATGAGGTCTGGGTCTTCCTCTAGGCTGGTCAAGAAAGTTTCCCTGGTGTCATCTTTCAGTTAGGCGGCCACCATAATAATCTTCTGAGTGTTGTCTCTGAAGCTCTTGGGGTGGGCGAAAAACAGGGCATTGATTACAATCATTCCTTTTCTGAAACCAGCCAAGTCCATTTTTGGCAGGTCAGGAAAGGTCATAGGGGCAGCAGTATTTTGGTTTGAGGTGGAGATGGTCACAGTCTAGAATCTGGGATGGCTTGGCAACAATTCCTTCTTGGCTTTTGTTTGTTTCCTGTTTCTTGGCCATTTACTGTCTTAGGTAGTAAGCTGAGGTCAAAAATAAAAGCATACAAGATGCCCCTATAATCAAAGAAGAATAGGGGCCCAGGGTTACTAGTTTTGATATGGTTGACATACTGTCATGGCCCATACCAGAGTCTGGCTGGACTCCTGCAGGGGAGGCGGGCCAGGCCTGGAAGGCCAAGTAAATAATAGGCGCAATTCTGACCAGATAGTTGACTGCAGTAGCTAGAGAATGCCAACTCCCAGTATGGGACACAACCTGGTTGGCCAGCCCCAATACTGTGATATAGACAAAACCCAACTTACTGAAGTCCTGGGCAGGCGGCACAGTTGGAAGAGAGGGCAGTAGGAGAAATCTCCAGTATGGAGGACAAAATAATCACTCTTGGTGACCAGTAGGAACAGATGTGTGAGGTTGTAAAGTGTAGTGAAGATACAAATAAATGCAAACAGAATAGTTACATTGGTGCAAAAATAGATAGATCTTGCAAGAAAATAAGGAATCCTGAGCATAAAGTTGTTTTATTTTAAAATATCAACAGTGAGGAGGGCTTCTCCTTCTCACTACTTATACTTACTGATAGTTTTGTGTCCTTTTTTGCCACCAGGGAACTGATAGCATCAAATTCAGTTGAACTTATGATTTTCACTGGAATTTGTGTACATGGGTCAGGGGCAGGTGCTCATTGGTTGGTATAACATGAACCTTTCTTGAACTGTAGCATTCTAAGGTGACACAGTTATTTATAGATCCCGCAAGAGATCAAGTGCTTGATTTCACAATCAAACAATTACACTCTCAATGTACCATTTCTTGATAGTCAAGAGGCCCAAATTTGATAATAGAATCAAAACCAGGGATTTGAGGCTTGTGTGCCTCTCAAATTCTGGGCCATTTTTTTAGTCAAAGGGGGGGTTTTCTTGCTCTGTAAGATATTTGGTAGGGGTTCCCAAGTTTTGGGGGGGGGGGGTTGCCTCTTGAAAGGCCAGCTGATTGTCAAGGACATTCTGGGTCCTGACAGCCAGTGCTTTTATATCATGGGTTTTTGCTTTTTTGATTTTCTCAGGGTTCAGGTTTGCAGACAAGGCACTGGCAGGGCATGGATATTGGATTAGAGTCTTGAGGGCAGTGGATCCAGGTTGTGCCTGCTCTGGTGAAAAGAAGTGGCAATTCTTTGTTCTGCCGCTGCTGTTCACCATATCACCTGAGCAGTCCAATTATATTACCCGTTCTGGACAGAAGACTGGCAGCCACTGGTGGTTATTGGTAGAGCTAGCAGTAGGTTCTGTGTTAATCTTCTTTAGGCAAGCTAAAACCTCTGCATAGGTCAGGATCTTTGGTGGCACAAGGTTGACAGCAATCTGGTGATTATTTAGGGAATTGTCCTTGGAAGACTGGCAGGTCTCAGAGTAACTCAACAACTTGGATTTGCAACTCAGTGAGTTGGTGGGTTCCCATCCATCCTGGGTGACTCAATTAGCCTTTGGAGGGTCAGGGTTCAATTCTGGGGTTTCCAATTTTGATATTGAACTTCTGGTCTCAACATTTGACAAGCTGGCAGGGTCCTGCTCCTCCTGGTTGGGGCAAGGCATCTCTGGTGGGCCAGGGCTTAACCCAACTGGCAGTTGGGCAGGCTCCTGTTTACCCTGGTTGACAGAAGGCATTTTCTGAGACCCGGGTTTCAATCCCCAGGTTTTCAATACAAGTATTGAAATTTCATTCATGAAAGAAAGACTTAAAGACTCTCACTCCTCCAAACACTCCAACTTCCCCACCTAACAATAATAACCACACAACCAACAAGCCTTTGGGATCAAATGGCTATGGTAACAGGAACAATGGCCAGTCCAATTGCACTCACTTCAGAGTCACCAGTACTCAGGATAACCAGGACAAGGGAAAAGCATGGGGAGAGCATTAAGCAAGCCAAGCTCCCTTCACCAAACTTCTGCCTTACCAAACAATTAATATCACCCAGAGAATGTGGATCATTGCCCTATAATCAAGGCTCCTTCAGGAGATCCAGTACTCTACACCATTGCCAGACATCCCAATAAACTTATGTCCTACTCTTTCTGCTTCCAAAGTTACACAGGTTCAGCTCGCTTGGACTAAGGTGCAGATTGTACCCTTGTAAATAGCAGCTTTGTGAAAATTTTCAGGTTAGACACTAATCCTTTGCAGATTAAGAACAGGGTTTTAGCTGATGAACATCACATTACTGTGAATTAAGAAGCTGCCACTTTTTCATCACACTGGAGAACCTCCACTCAACCATCTAAGGACCTGGCATCAATTTTCCAAGATTTAACTTTGTACTTGGCCTGAAATAGTTGAGTAAGAACAACCCCCACATGGACTGGGCCAGCTCAGTGTTAACCATCAAACAAGAAGGATTCAACCACCAAATTCACCCTGACACAGTTGACCAACTTCTTTAGTACCATGTATTTGTACAAATTACAGAGACTCAAGAGGAAAAGTAAACCTCAAAGCAATTGATTAGGACCCCTGCCAGTACAAGGTCATACACTTTAAGGACCACCAAGACACTACCACTCCCCAGGATCAGGAAATTGTAGCTCAACACCTGGAGATTTTCAAAGAGGCACTGCCAGGGCTACCATCTGAAAAACACATACAACACTCAATACAACTCAAGGGAGCAGTGCCCAAAGCATGGCCTATATACCAAATCACTCCCAACAAGGATGATACGCCCTGTGCTTACCTCAAAGAGGCCTTGAAGAAGGGACTCATCCAACCTTCACAATCATCCTTCAGAGCTGCATTGTTTTTTTGGCAAAGAAGGACGGGTCCTTCAGGTTAGTTACTGACTACCAAGTGTTAAACAAAGTCACCGTTAAGAATTGATACCCTCTACCGCGTATTGATGACCTTTTTGACGCCTTGGGAAGAGAAACTGTCTTCTCAAAGATCAATCTAACAGCCAGGTACAATCAAATTTGTATCAAGGAAGAAGACATCCCCAAGACTGCCTTTCAAACCAAGTATAGCTCATACAAGTGCGCCATACTTAACTTTGGAATGACAAACACATCTTCAACCTTTGATAAATTTATACATGAGGTCTTTACACCCCATATTAGCAAGCATGCACTAGTGTATCTGAATGATATTATTGTGTATATTTTCTTGGTGGAACAACACCACAAGGAATTAGAGGCAGTATTTGCAACCCTGAAACAACAAAAATTACTTGTGAAGCCCACCAAGTGTCAATTCTACCAAGAATAGCTCCCCTTCTTTGGACACATTGTGTCAAAAGAGGGCATCAAGCCTTATGCTCAGAAAATCCAAGCCATATGTAAAATGCCACCTCCTAAGGACATGATTGAGCTTACTATTTTCCTTGGGATGATAGCTTATGTCTGACACTTTATTCTCAGACTGTGGCATCCTAACTGTGTATTATCTGTTATCACAGGCTCTAAATCAAAATTTATATGGACCCCTCAACAAGACCTTTGTTTCTGTTGCTTGAAAGACAAACTGATGTCTGCCCCCATCCTGCAATACCCAAGAAGGGATAGTGACTACTAAATGGAGACAGACACCTCAGATGCCTCTATTGGGGGTGTACTACAAATAAAAACAGACACAGGAAACTACCTACCAGTGACTTATGAGTTGTGTAAGCTTAAAGTTGACAAGTGCTGGTATCCACTCCACAACAAGGGGCTTCTGGCAACTGTTCATTGTCTAGTCAAGTGGTGTTGTTACCTGGAGCAACAAGAAGCATTTCCTGCCCTAACTGACCATAAGTCCCTCATATATTTTAAGACCCAAGCCAACTTGTCCATAAACCAAGCTCATTGGATGGTATTACTAGCTCAATTTAACATAAACATACAATATAAACCTGTACCAGAGTTGTTCATGGCAGACACCCTCTTTTGCCTATATGTGAGGGTGTCCAGAGGCAAAACTAGCCTTGACCCAGATGGCCCCTCCTGGTACTTTGAATAAAAGATTGAGGGGTTTCTCTGGGCACCACAGACATCAACAGAGATACAATTGTCAATAACAAACACTTATTCACATACATCTACCAAACATTGCATTGCAAGATGACAGATGGGCTCACTATTCCTTACATCCACACACACCAGAGAGTTGACACCATCTTGCGCTACCACTGAGACCTAGGACATATGAAAAGCCAAAACATCTATGAGTTCTTGAAACACAAGGCCTGTTGACTAACTCTATATAGGAACTTGCATGAAGTCCTTGAACAATGCAAAGTATGCAAGAAGTTTGCAAAAAGTGGCACTCCCCCAAAGTCAGTATTACTAATCCAAACACAATTACCTCTTTAAAGTTTGGGTCCTTGACATTGTAGGCACCATTCCAGGGAAACAGAACAAAAAATTACATCATTGCTGCCATTGATTTTTCCATTTTCTGGCCAGTGGCACAAGCTGTTAAGACACACACTGGTAACAATGTACACCAATTTATTGGCAGAGAAATCATCAGTTAGTTTGGAAAGCCAGAACTGCTGATCATTGACAGAGGCAAGGAGTTAAACTTGGAGGATACCAATATTTACCTCATGAATAATGAGGTCAAACACACAGTGACTACACCATACCACCCTCAGGCCAATGGCAGAGTAGAGTGGCTGAACAGGAGCCTCATACAGGCCCTTGTTAAACTTGCGGCCAAGAGACCTGAGAAGTGGCACAAATATTTGGTAACTGCACTTCATGTGTGTTGCACATAGGTGAATAAATTCACTGGAAAGAGCCTCTTTGAACTTTTCTATGAAACACAACCCAACATTGTTCAAACACTGATTGGACCCAAGTTAGAAATACCCAACAAGATATCATCCTGCTCTAATCCCCTAATACTTCATGCCAACAGTGACCAAAAGGAAAGGGAAGAGAAACATAAGCAAGATATGTTTGTCTTCATCCAACCAAGGCACAAAGTTGGTAATAATGTATGGGTGATGAACATAGAAAAAAGCAAGCTACAGCCTGAGAAGATGGGCCCCATCATTGTGTTGGAGGTAAACAACACTTACCTAGTACAAGGACTGTGAAAATGTAAGCAAGATAAGATTCTACATCATTACTGGCTACAACCTTGCTAAGCCCTCAGAAGCAGTGAAAGACAGTCCACCCCACAACTGATCAACATTAGGCGCAGTGTAGCGCCTGCGCTCCTGAAAACCTCCCAGCAGACCTCCTGTCAGAGAAGGCCAACTCTCAGACTGGGGAGTGTCAAAAGAAGAGTGTCAACCCCCAGAAAGATTCTGACCAAGTGGGTTTGTGACACACAATCCAACTTTCCAGTGACTCATAGCTAAATGCAGAAGTCAACTCAAATTCCCAGAAACAGCAACATGAGTGTCATAATGTGGTTAGTGAAAACTAGTCATTACTGACGTCAAAACCTCCCTTAATTAGGCTCTAGTGCAAAGGACCCAATTGCCCTGTAGTTCAGATAAACAAATAGCCTGGTTGACCAGCGGGTCATAACCTCAGAGGGTTATTTAGACGGCAACAGCGCCCATGTTGACACTAAAAATGTTGACAGTGGCCATGTTGACACTTTTAATGTTGACACTATAGTTAAGTGACGACCTGGTTTTACTTAATGTCGTTTCCTGGATGTTGACACTTTTTTAATTAACGGCACACTTTACCCTGAACATTTTTAATATAAAAAATTATTTTAAAATACTCTATTATACTAAAATGACCCCAGAAAGTTCAAAAATGCAATAAAAAATACCATAAGTAATAAGAATAAGGAGATATAAGCAACTATTTTTCAGCTTATTATGTAAATTACACTCTTTATTATAAAATTATTTTTTATTCCCATAAAAATTAAAAATCCAATGAACCAAAAATAAAGATATTTTATATATCATAATAACCACAAAATATAAAAAAATTCTAATTTTAATTTATTATACTTTATATAAGCATAACTGAAATTATCTCATAGCTTAAAGATAAATTAACAAAATATAAGATATTTCTTACAAAACCACATTGAAAATGTATCTGAAACTTACCATTTATACCTAAAAAGATTAGTACTATCCAAAAAATTAAAAAATTAAAAGTTTAAAAGTAAAAAATATATAGGCAAAGCAAAGCAAAGTTCATTTGGCTAATTAAAGCCACCAGCAAGAGCAGTTGCAACATCTTCTAGGTACTTCTTAATCTCTGCCACCTTGCACTTCTTCTTCACTACCTTCTGCACGTCCTCCTGGTAGTCTTGCTCCTTGGACTTCCTCTTCTTGGGGGCCACCCGGTTGGCCAGGTCACAGAACTTGGAGACAGTCCGGGCCTGCTCCTCCTGCAGCTTGGAGAAGAACTTGTTAAACTTGGGGTTAGTCCCAAACTTGGTCTTCAAGTGCTTGTGCCAAACCTCAAGGCTAGAGGTGGTCTTCATCTCCTCCTTGAGGCAGGCGCCTTGACAGTTCCAAGGGGCAGTGGCCCCACTCTTACCTCTCCGGGCAGTCACCTTCTTGCCCACCCATTGCCACTCAAAGTACTCCAGGTAGCCTTCAAAGATGGTGGAGTGCTTCTTGATATAAGCATCCTCCTGGAGGGCCTCAAAGCCAAGCCCAGTATGCTCTGGATGCACAAAAGCCAAGGCAGCAAACTGGGTCAGGGCAAAGCAGCACTTACCCTTACCATTGTTAAGATACTTGTCAAAAAGGTCCTTCTCACTCTTTAGATTCTTGACAAGGGCCAGCCAAAAATGGAAGAAGCAGCCCTGGACTTCTCCATCAAATGTGGCCTGGAAGGCTCTGAACTGAGCCTGCTCAAAGTCCATAATGATCACCTTTGGCCCAAGTGAGCGCGCATGAGCTAGCTGCTCAGCGGCTAAGGTTGCCTCATCCTTCTCAGCGGAGGAGGGATTGGCCCTTGTGGTGTGGGTGGGAGGGGGGAGCTGGTTGGTGGGAAGGGAGCTCAAAGCATCCCGGACAATCTTGAAAGCTCTGGCATAGACCTCTGTCTTGGCACCAGGAAGGAGAAAGAACACAAGAGGGATGACCTGGTCATTGAACTACCCATGCAGGACCCAAAGCTGCTTGAAGAGAGGGGGGCAAGTAGCAAATGTGCCGTCGCACAGCCAGGCGGTAGCAGTGTTCAGCTGCTCCAGGTTTTGGGTTGTGGTGTAGGCTAAAATCCTATCCTCCACTTCCTGCCCATTGTCATGGAGCAGGAACATCTCAACATCCTCTGTCTTCTTGAGGGCATCAGTGAGGACCAGGTCCTTGATGTTGGTGGCACTCTTGGCCAGGGGGTTTGAGGCTTGACGCCTATCACTCACAAACTTGACCAACTGGGTGTGAGTAGGGACCCTCTTGAGGTTGGTAGGGATCAGGTACTTGCAAGCAAGCACAGCCAGCTGGGTGGCAGAAAGGTCTTTGGAAGTGGGCATAATCTGCACCAGAGACCACTTCAGGAGGCGGGAGATGGTAGTGTTGGGCATGATGCAGGTATGCTTGCCCTTTATGGTTTGGACCAGGTCCCAGTGCTCAGTGTTGAGCTGCACTGGACAGGAGCGGTCCTCACAGGTGTAATGGCGGCTCTTAAAGCCCCGGTTGGCATTGTTGCATGAGAAGATGTATCCATTGGCCACCATGGCCAGCCCACCTTTAACACTCATGATGGGGAAAAACTTGGGTAGGGTGGAAGGAACCTTGAACTTGCCATCAACGTTGCAGATGTTGTGGGCCAACAGAGGGTCCCAAGGGCCAGCAGGAGCATGGCGGAAGCCAGGGAAGTAATTGGGGCAGGGCTTCAAATCATCCCCAGATGAGCTTGAAGGGGGAGAGTTTGGCGGGGGTGGGGAAGCAGAAGGGGGCTTGTTGTGGTGCTCCTCATGTGCAGGAGACTTATCCTTGGGTGGGGACTTTTGGGCTGAGCGCTTCTTCTTGGTTGGCTCCTTGTCAGAAGCCAAGTTGTAAAAACTGTGCTCTGTAAGAGAGCCATCAGTTTCCTCTCCCCCAGTGGAATGAGCAGGGCTCTTCTCAGGAGAGGGCTCAGGGGAGGGCTTGGGGGATGGTTTGGGGGTGGCCTTCTTTGACAAGACAGGCTTCTTCTTGGTGGCTTTGGTGGGCTTGGAGGGACGCTTGGTACCCTTTGGCTGCTTAGAGGTGTTCTTGTCCTAAAATAATAAGTAAAATGGTTTAAAATAAAGCAAAGTATGTAAAAAAACAAACAAAACAACTTAAAAAGCATAATATACAAAAAGTAAATCTTAGATGGTTTTTCTTGGCATTTAAATGTTAAAAATTATTTGTATAGTTTTTATTTTATTAAAGTTTTAAATACAAAAATTAAAAGTTAAGAGAAATATGCAAAAGTATTATATTTAGATATAGATTTTATTTTAAAAATTAAAAAATATGAAAGAGCAAAGTCAAAAATACAACATATCAAAAAATGAGAAGTTTTTATTATATAAAACATAAAGTTTTATATGTGAGAAGTGAAAAGTGTTGACATTATGATTGACAATTAGTAAAAAAAGCTGAATTCTCACTGTCAATTACAAAAATTGTAGACATTATTTTTGACAACATTCTCACTGTTTACATTATTTTGAAAATTTACTATGAAAAAACATAGTACACTTAATTAAATTTACGCGGGCTAGCAAAAAATTAACTGTTTCCTGTGTATTTTTGTTCACATATAAAAATTAAAAAAAAACATATAAAAATAAGTTAAAAAAGTATCAAGGTTCTTTATTTCTTTATTAAAAATTATATTTGGGTAGTGGGAATATGATATTTTACCATTGCGCTTAAGTAAAGTTGTTAATAAGTTGTTGGTAGATATTGAAAAGGGTAAAGTGTCAACAACGTCACTTACGACATTCTTTATATGAGGTGGCATATTAATCTAGGCTTAATTGCGCCACTCTAATTTGCTTAACTCCACCCCAGGGGGTGATCACAAGCAAATAAACAACATTTACAAGTGTATACATTATTTTTAATAATAAATTCTATAGTAACTTACATAGTAAGTCACACTTAAATTATTGGATCACCGTTAGCATCCAATCCACTTAATATATTAAAGCCGTAATAAGTGCCGCATAAATATATATAACATGAACATTCCAACAATCAAATATATGCGCACTGTGTTTTTCAATATAATAATTCAATCAAAAAAATATTTTTAAATGCACACTTATTTTTTTTACTGTAGATGCTTCAGTTTTGTTATTAAAAATAAGTTTGGCTTAAAAAGTGTCGACATTGACACTTTTACGTCGTGAAATCAAATAAAAAATAAACTAATTTTTATTAGTAAACATAAAGGAAAAATCAGGTTAAATCAAGTTTTTTATTAAGCTTAATATTAAATTGTGTCAAGATGGCCACAATTTTGTCGTGTTTTCTGGGTTTGCACCCCTGAACGCTTTAAAAAAAGAATTAAGCTAGCACAACTAGCAAAAAACATAGGAGATTTAGAGTTTTGAGTTGACAGTGGCCATGTCAACAAAGTGTCAACATGGGCGCTGTTGCCATTTAGACCATCAAATAATCATACCAATTGATGGGCTTAGAATCAATATGATCTGTGGTAAAGCCTGATTGGAGGATCAGTGGCTTAAGATTAATCACAAATCTCCTATATAACTCTTTCCTTGTATTATTAAATAAAGGATCAATATTAAATAAATATAAATTTATTATAAAAACTAAGTAAAGAATCATCTTATCTTAGTCTTTAGTAAAACATAGTTTTTAATCAAGTTAAGTGAATAACAGCAATCACCACACCATAGCCAAAGTTACAACAATGAGCAAACAATGATCTCATATGGTAGATACCTCAATTTAGTGCTTGACTCATTACCTGGATCAAGCCACCCCCTAGCCATCCAACCAAGTGATCAACACAATCATGTTTCTGATATCCACAATTCACAACAACTATCTAACTTATATCTCTCAATAAAGAATATTATCTAGTTTCCAACTATGTTTCCCCTTGTAACTCTGCTAAAATAGCACAGTTACAACACTAACATGCCCTTATTTTTGATAATCATTAATCTAGGCTTGAAGCTTCTTCCACATCAACAAAAAAAATATTTATCTTCATCCAGCACATGTGGCCCTTGCTAGTATGGGGTTTTGGTAGCTGCAGGATCACATCTTTTTATCATGAACATATGTTGAATTTAGTGCTTAGAAATAAAATTAATCAGGAGATTCACATTTTGGGAATTCAAACCTGGCGCCTTTATGATGCTTGACGTAATATCAGGGTAGCGCTGCGGCACCTGAACTAAATTTCAGCTGGTGCATAATTAAAACATGATTTGCTGCTACACCACTTAGTAAAATTTGCAGGCGCCACAGCGCTGCCTAGCAATTAGTTCAGGTGCCGTTAAAATTATACATCAAGCACCACAGCTGCACCAGGTTTGAATCTCCAAAATGTAAATCTCCTGATTAATTGTATTTCTAATCATTAAATTCAACATGTGTCCAGGATAGAAATAAGTGATCCTGGAGCTACCAAAAACCTCACACTAGCAAGGGCCACCTGCACTTGATAAAGATAAATATATTTCATTTGTTGATGTGCAAAAAACAACAAACCTAGATGACTGATTACCTAAAATAGAGGCATGCTAGAATGCCCTAAAAAAATCTATCAGCTCAGGAATTAAATCTCAAGAAGTTTTAAGAAGAATTAATTAACTACAAAAAATAATCTCTTAACCTGCAAGTACTTCTGCGTGACTAGAAGCCATTTTTTAACAATAAACATGTTTTCATTGATTCTAGCTCTTCTGATACAATATAAAAATATCCTCACATATAAATATGTTAAAGCAAATGCTCTGTGCCCTAGATTACTATAGAATTGTATTGCTTTTATGCAAAAAGCACAACAGGTGAACTTGTTAATTTTGCTGCCTGACCTGCCAGTGTCATGTGTTGGTACCTCAAGGACTCTTAGGATCTGGTGCAGGCAGATTATTATTGGTTGCTATAGTGTTGGGAAGAGTTTCAGAGAAAGTATCAAGTCTTAGGCTGGGAACAGGTTTGGGGATTTTTAATTGGCAGGATTGCTGATTTCACCACCCAAACTTCCAGTATTTCAAGTTGTTATAAGGTATGAGGCTTCTGGGAAAATTATTATAAAATAAAGCCTTCAATTCCAGGATATTTATATTGTTTAAATATAAAAGCGTAGATAAGGTTTGCAGTAATAATTAAATCAAGGCTCCTGAAAATTTATAGGAAGTGAAATCAGGACTAAGACAATCAATTAAACCTAAGAAGATAAAATAAAGCCCAGTCTTAATAACAGAAGATTGGGTTAAAAGTTTTGTTTCACTATCAGGGTAATGATCATCATTAACTGGTGGATTAAAACTATTGAGTATCAAAGTTTGTGTATCACTAAAAAGGGTACCTAACTGTTACAAAGAATAATCAAAAGATATCATGGAGTAAAGCTAAGATTCAAGATAAATAGAAAATAAAACAAGATTTAAAATGAAAAAAAAACAAGCCACAAAACCTAACAAGTATCTTTTTAGAGGTGCAAGTCAAACAATCTCAACTTAGAGTTGAGAGTGAAAATCCAAGCCTTTTTATTATGCTTGGAAATTTGAGGTGCAGAAAAAAAATATAATATTAACCAGAATTGGTTAAAAGTGTATGATCAAGGTGAAAGCATCATCTGGAGTTTCTGACTTTAAAAAGTTAAAAGTGGGAGAGAGAAACAAGCAAGCAGAAAGAGCAAGAGCAGGTGATGTTGCTTCTTAAGCAAAAGCAAGCAGAAAATAAGGGAAAGCCTGTCCAAGCTTAGATGTGTGATTGGATTTTAAAAAAGCAAAAGGTAAGAGTTTGGAACTGAAAGTACTAACAAGAGTGTATAGATCCTGGGTTTAAAACTTGTGTGAAAACAAGGTAAGTTTTGGAAATGAATTATTAACCAATTTTAAATGTTTTTAGGTTGATTTCAAGATGATGAGGACTATAAAGCTTATATTCAATAAAATAGGTTCTTCCTGTGTATAAAGGGGACTGAAAAAGAGAACCAAGTTAAGGAAATAAAAAACTTCATAATAGCAGCTAAAGTGAATCCTGACAGTTGTCACTTTGGGAAGCTTTAAATGTCAGGCACTGGCGGTTTGTGTCAGGGCTCATAATGCCCTAGACCATCAGCTAGCCTGTCTAGATATTAAACAACATACAGCATGGAAACCATTGCCAACTGCTTTCTTAGAAGGAAAACCCCTCTTTCTGACTGCAAATGACCAGAGGTTTACAAGGCCCATGTGCTGCAAGACCCTGGAATTAATATTAAACATGAAATCAGGCCACTTTGCTATCAGGAAATGGTAAATTGTGAAAGCAATTATTTGATTTCTTGATTGGGCGCTTGAATGCTTGTGGGTTCTAATAATAGCTGTGGCATCTTGGCATGCTGCAGCCAAACACATGGCCATAAAGAAGCAGTCAATAAGCATCTTTCTGTAATTCCTGGCACACAATATTCCAAGCATTTTGCAAATACCACTGAAGATGATGTCATCAGGCCTCTGGTGGCACAAAATATGAAGCATTCATAGTAAGTATAAGTAGTGAGGAAGGGAAGCCTTCCTCACTGTTGACATCATAAAATAAACAACTTTATGTCCAGGACCCATTATTTTCTTGCAGGAATTATCTGTTTTTGTACCAATATAATCATTCTGTTTGCATCTCTTTGTGAATCCAATGCATAATACAACTGCACCTGTCCGTTCCCTCCTGGTTCTGCTCCTGCTTGTTTGGTTAAGCCACCTTGCGCTATTGACTTGGAGTTCTTCCACCCTCACCACCTGGATCTTCCTCCTGGCCATTCTAGAGGCCCAATTCCAACTATCATGAAGGAGATCCCTTTCACTTCCCTCTTGCCCAACATGCCTCCTGCCCAAGACTTCAGTAAGTTGGGGGTTGCCTACATTACAGTATTGGGGCTGGCTAATCAGGTTGTGCCCCATACTGAAAGTTGGCATCCCCTGGCTACTGCTGTGAATTATATTGTCAGTATTGCACCAATTGTGTACATGGCCTTTCAGGCCCGGCCTGCCTCCCCTGTGGGAGTCCAGCTAGACTCTGGTATAGGCCGTGACAGTTTGCCTGCAAAACTTTGTGGTGTTGGCAAGGATTCAGAACCTGGTGGATTGGCATCAAATTACCTTATAGGTTTAATATTAAAAGGCTGCAGGCAGCTGAGCTCCTGGTCTTCTGAACTGGCAGGCCACAGAGAATTAGGCTCAGGGTTTGAACTGGGTCCCATACCTTGGGTTTTGGGTAAGGAAGAATTCTCATTCCTGACAATTTGCTTTATTTCCTCATTGATTTTGAATTCCAGATATATGTGATAATGGAAATTTTACCTTATTTCTAGATTGGTTTGCATGTCATAGCCTAAGTGTAAAATCTAGGTCAACTGTCAGGATATCGACAAATTGGTGCCATCCAGACAGTTTAATTTCTGCAGTTGCCCATTGTTACATGGGAGAAAGTTATTTGTTTCCAGCCAGCATATTTAATTGTAAAGCTTTTCAGGATATGTGTAATATAATATCACTAAAAATAATCTTTATTGGGGCATTTAAAAATACGGAACCCACCTTAATGCTGACAACGTTTTTCCAGGATCTAGAATCCGACATTATGGCATCATTTATGGTATTTAAATAAATTTCTTCTATAAAATATTACTGATGATGTCATAATATTTAATTTCGGTTCCTAAAAAATGTTATCTGATTTAAAGTGGTATCAAAAACACTACTATAAAAGCCACTTAAATTCTCTTTATCTACATCCTCAGTTTAGAGAATCGATAATCAAACTTAAGTAAAAATACGAATTTAAACTAGAATTTCTCAACGTAGCTTTTATATAGCCCAAGAAATGAGAATAATATTTTTTATGACTTTTCACAGGAAGCCAAGAAGTTTAACAGATCCATGAATAGCCAACCCAAGAAGGCCAATGGTCGAAAGCTGCCACACTAAAAACCCCGAAATCCGACCTTTGGGGCCTGACTTTTGATACCCATAACCATATAATTCTCTCCCCACCTAAAATCTGAGTCAAGGTACTTAAAAAATAAATTACAATATAGCTAAAGCCAAAAGCGCCTGCATAGGTAGGGTGGACTACTCCAGCAGCCCATAATAGCGGTTGGATGGTTCCTATGTGCTCTACCTATTGAAAATTAAAATACAAGTAAATTTCTTACGTAGTTAAGATGAACTCGTTGTGCATTATTGAAACGCTCCCATTGTTCATCACTAGCATATATCATCAGCATGGATTAAATTAGCTTATATACTTACCTGAGCTTTTGAGAGTGGCGGCCATTGCCTGTATCAGGATACTGGAGATTAGTTTATATTGGGCTTAAAAATACCTTAATATCAAATTCCCTTCGAAGCTTAGCTGCTCCTCTCACACTAAGCGAGCATTGCGTCGAGATTAAAGCTGATGCTAAAAGGACCTTATAAGTAGTTAGTTTAAAGGCCACTTTAGCTTCGATGTTGTCTTACATAGCCGAAATCAGAGCTTAGAACAATTGGAGCCATTATACCAAGAAATAATAATAGAAGCTGCTGGGATTTTTAGCCTTTATTTAATTAAATGGGTGAGAAGTATGAGTTAAACTATATGGCGCATACTTGCACAAAGTTTACCTGGTTTCAAAGGTAGAATACGACTACGCGAAACTGTTACTTCGACAAGTTTTTTCTTTAGAATTAATCAGATGTTATTTGGGTAGTTATAATTATTATGGCGAAGAACACGTCATCATATTCATATCGGAAATTTACGATCTCTCATAAGTGAATTGGCAAATAGGCTAAGCAGAAGGCATCTTGCTATGGTATCCACTAAGCCTAAAATATTCCTAAAATATAATTTCTACACCAAATCAGACTTAAAATGTTTTTATCTGTGGATTTGCTTTGGCGATTAAAGATCCATGTTGGCTATAGATTTTAAGTAAGCTTTAGTTTTAGAAAATAGTTATATGTCAAACTATATCACATGTATTATTGGTTTGATATTTTAAAGCTACAAATGTAAGCTTTTGAACCCAAATGCATATTTTTAATATAATTTTTTGTATTTTTAAACTATCACTTGGCCAACTTAATTAATTTTATTTCCAGTAAAAATCAAGGAGTTCTATAATTGTGACTAGGGCTGCATCGGACTTTGGACAGGTGGCTTCTTTTCTAAAAAGAAGCTACCCATCTGAAATCGTTTCATAAAATATAACATCCGGAAATTATATTTCTGGATTTTTTTTGAAATAAAATTTTTTAACTTTTTATTTTAAAAATTTAAAATTATAAATTCAAAAATTTAATTTATTTAAAATTATTTTTTACTTTAATTATTTATTTTTTTCTGGCCCATCCAAAAAACAGAAGGCCATCTGGGGCCTTTTTTAATGAAATTTTGGATTCCCCCAATGTAGGGGAATCCAAAAGAAGTAGACGGGGAAGGGCAAACGGGATGATTACGGCAAATGCTGTAATTGTCCCTTTTTGTTGCCGACACAGCCCTAATTGTGACTGCAGCATAAGTTTATTTATAAAATAATTACTTTTAAAAATGTAAAGTAGTTATATAACCTGTTGAGATAAACAAAAAAATACTAGCATAAAGCAGAATCAGTTCAGTACAGAATGAAAGAAAAATGGTTCCACTTGAAGGCCAATTCTACACAACAAAATTAATGGACAGATGGGCACCAAGTGGCAAAATACTCAAGGATACAATGAAATGAAACGAAACCAAACAAATAATCCTAATAACGGGAAGCTAACAAAAGAAAAAACATCCATAATAAAAATGAACACATCACACTCTGAATGCAATGTAAGTCAATCAATATTATGTCAATCAATAAACACATTACAGTTAAAGAAATATTTGGGTCAGTCACTGAAGTGACATTTTCATACATAAAACAACATACTTTCTGAAAATATGGAATGTGTTCTTAGATTAAAATAAAAATAGAGTCTTTTAAGAGTGAAAAAATCAAAATTAATCAGAAACCTCCAGCATTATTTCTATTTTTGGACTCTAAAAGTTAGCTGCTTGATTATGAGAGAGTGTCTCTAATAGGAGCATAAAATTCAATATTAGGTTTTTAAAGAACTTTATTATTTTTTATTTTAAGATGGTTTATAATTGCAACAAGAACTTTGATATTGTGAAGGCAAAGTATCATGAGCAACTGCAAGCCCAGATTGTTGAGCAAGGGTGCACAGCTAATACAGGTCCTATTTATACCCAACAACTCAACTTAAGCCAGGAGAATGATGATATGTATGTGTCATCAGGATCAGCCATGGGCTTGCTCTTTGACAACTTATATGAGATAACCTAAGATCAGGCCCATCCTGAGCCTGTGCCACATGCCAAAACACAACCAACTGTGCCCCCTCTATCTTAATTTGATGACTTCAGGGAAATTTAGGCCAACCAAATCAATTCAAACCTAATCTGGGTGCCAACATGGCAAGTGTGTCTCCCAAGCAATGACTAATTGCCAATAAAATCACTGAGAAGATACCAAGCCTCAGCCAAAGTGAAATGCTCTTTGCAGATATTTTCATACATAATTCTATGAGGTAACACTCAGAAGGAAATTAGGGGCTGTAATAAAGGGAGATAATACAGTGATTATCAAAAAACATTATAAGATGCCTGATTTTCAAATCAAGGATGCCTATCTCATCATAATCACCCATTTTCAACAAAACTCATCACTCTGAAGAAATGAAGTCAGGCTACAACTTGGGCTCTATCAAGGAATTTCATTCCCATATACTGACTTTGCTTTACCTGAGTAAAATAATAAACAACCTGAAAGAAGATTACAGTTATAGCCCAACAGTCTGCTAAGATATTGTTGCAACTTACCCAATGCTAGTTCAGTATTTGAATTGGAGAAGATAACAGTCTAAACAGAAAGGACAAGAATATAAATAAGATATGTCTATTTTAATAATAATATAACTGATATACTATCTTTGGGAGCCACAGGTTGCCAGGGGCGGCATAGAGGTGTGTTTTATGCAATGTTCTGTGTCACAAGTGACAAACTCTTATTGACTATGCTTATTGAAAAGCCTCAACTACAGGATTCAAACCCTGGCTCCCCGCGGGCCACTAGCCTGCAGTTTTTTGGGCTCAAACCAGAGAAGGATTTGACTTTGGAAAATCCTTTGAAGCTTGATGAATCAAATCCACCTACATTGATACTTCCCACACTAAAGGTTCCTGTTAACTTGACCAATCAGCAGGCGGGTCTAGCCACAGACCCCAAAATAACTCAGGCCCACACAAAAGGGGAACCAGAGAACCTTTTCATAGAATGCAGGCCACCCAGAGACAACCAATCCCACAACCTGACTAGGAAATTTGGGCATTCTCAGTTCAAGCCAGCCAATGGAATAACCCCCGTGATTGATGCCACCAAAGACTGGGAAGACCTGGTAAACAGGAAAACCCGGGCCAAGGGAATTTGTGAAAGTTTTACCATGACAGATGAGCATACTTATACCCTGGACCGCCAGGAAGATGCCCATTGCCATTCTTGCAATAAAGTGACATGAACCTTTGATTCAACCAGATCATACCATACTTGTTATTAGTTCTACTTCATTTACATCCCACATCTTGTGGTTTTGCACCCCACACTCACCTACCCCAAGAAACTGCGGACCAGCCACCCGGCCTTTACTGTCCACCAGGAGCTCCCTTTGGGCCAGTACATTTCACTGAGTACCCACCCAACCTGGCGTATTTGGAGTTTACTCTGGAGGAAATCCTAATCCACAACCCTGAAGCTAGAACTAGAGAGACAGAAGTCCTTTACAGAGAAGGCATCAAAATTATCCAGCCCCCTCTGTTATTCTGAGACAAGTATAATTTCCTGCCCGCATATTTGGTTCCAATGACACCGCCTCTCACCCCGCAGCCTGACTGCCCACAAGAATCTGTTGCCACTAATGAATCCACTTCCACCCAGATATTTGGGGTGATGTATATCACCCTCACTGGATTGATTGATTCTATGGTGCCTGTAAGCGGACCTTGGGTAGTCCTTGGAAAATTCTTATCTTATATTGTAAAGTTAGCCCCAATCTTGCGGTGGGCTCTCCCTGCTGGGCCTGCAGGCCGTTTGCTCGCAAGTTCTCAGGAACCCCCACTGGTTGGATCCCTGACATTCTGAATGAAAATAGCTTGAGGAAGAGATCATAGTGTCAAATTGGTAACACTTCTAATTAGGAGATAGTGCCTGCAATTTGACATCATGCTCAGATTTATTCATACCATTAATCACATCATGAAACAGCTCCTCAAGCACCCTCTGTGTATTGTGAGATACACTGATGAACAAGAAAATAATCTCAGTTGCAACATTATAACAGAAACTATCAATCTAAGAAGCTTTTTGATATATTAAAATTAAGCTTAATTCATCTCAGAAGCTCTCAATGCTATGGTCTCAGCCAATTAACATCAAAGTAATTAGAAGCACACAAGGTTATCTATTAAGGTTGAATCCTGATTGATTATTAATATTACAAAATACCCCAGCACTCCACCAGGTTAGCAGTAAAATATGGTTGCTTTCAAGGCACCAGGTGAATTATGAGAATAAGAATATTTAGCAACAATTTGCACTGGTAGCAAACCTGGTGCCACTGCAAATATTTAAACGTGAAATGTGCTTAATTATGTGAAAGTTATGTATATAAATATAACATCTAATTTGCGCTGCCACTGCTGGTGTGTAATGGATTATAAATAGCTATGAGATTAATAGTACCTAGCACAATTTACTATGCAATTGAGTCTCATGCCATTGTATAAATCCCTGATTATGAGGGGTTGATGCTGTCATTCTGGAGATAAAAAATTGGCCCAAACAAGAGTTGGAAGTGCCAGATAAATATCCTGTCAAGAAGTCTTCAGTCCTATAAAAGATTTTACATTGGGATAATTAAAGGCAGTCAAATCAGGCCTAGTATACTGTAGAATATTTTTGCAGCAGATTTAATATCTGAGTTTGAAGACCCCTGTTGGTACTCTGGATATCAGGATCACTTCTGACAGCTCCAAATGAGGATCAGAGCACAAAAATAAGAGCAGTCTAGTGCAAAAGGGGAGAATTGTGAAATGCCAGATTGAGATATCACTACTTCATTAAGCATATTGTCATGATTGCATAGATGATATAATTCTTGCAAATATATCTCAGCCGCTAATCAATGAATGTCAATGACCAAACCTGCATTCAAGAGCTCTTGACAGTGCCTACAATTTATCTTAATAAATCAAGTCAGGTCTAAAAGGTCAGTCAAAAGTTAAATTGAGCAAAAGCAATCCCTTCTGCATTAACTCCCGCTGCATGAAATGATATCATTCATGCAAGTGTATCTCAGCAAATTAGGAAGTAAAATGATTGATCAATTGCTCATTTTAAAGCTCTTTGTATTTTGAGAATTATTTAATAGTAAATAAGTACCTAGTAAGAGCCTACATTGCGCGTAAAACAAGCTGGAATGTAAGACCTTGTAATTAATTAACTTCAAGTTCATCAATGCACAATCCACCCAAGGGAGTAACCAATCAGATAAGTTCCAGAATTTGAGGATAAAAATATAGGGCAGGGCATGCAGCCCTGAACAATTCAGAAATAACACCCAAACTTTGGCCACCAATTCTGGTATCAACCAATACAGATCTGGGACCCAGACAACATGGTTGGGGCCAGACTCTTGCCAAGCCCAACCACCCAGTCTAAAATTAGACCTTGAGAAGGACTTAGGCCCATTTACCCCTCTTGATAGTACTTCAACCAAAATTCATTGGCCACAACCAGGAATTGTTAACCCAGTCACATATGGTAGGTGAGCAAAGTTTTGACTCTATTCCAATTGCCCAATTTCAATTTTCACCCCCAGACTTTTAGGATCCCCCATTCCCTGCTTTCACTCCTACTTGCAAAATTTTGCACAGTGGGGAATACTATAAATAAACACCCTTTTAATATTTGATAGCTTAAGTTATCATTGAAGTTCTACCCAAGCTTGCTATCTATTTTCCTATATCCATTATAGAAATTAAGTTATTCTGTGTCTATCACAGCTGGACTTTACACTGGGATATTCATAAGCTGCCACTCAGATATGCAAGTGTTGGAAGTTTATGTAGCAACTTAAACAACCATAGTCTCTTGCCTCCCTTGATTGTTGCCCCACTGCTTCTAAACCAAGGCCCATTAAAGGACAGCACATTTAATAGCTTGTTGTCATACAAGTAATCATAATATATAAATGACTAAGACTAAGATTACTACAAATAAAGCAAATATAATTGGACTTCTAGTTCTGATAGAAGAACCAAAAGTTCTGACAGGCTCCACAATATATTTTTCATTAGCTGCAGCACACAACTTTAGATTCATGGGATTTTTATTGGTGTCCTGGTTCTGAATAATTGTAAGAGAGAAGAATGAAAACATAACAAGGTTTTTCCACCTGAATATAAATCAGTGTTGCAATATCCAGATGCATATCCAGTATCTTTAATTATGTCAAAGATGTATCTTATTACAAAATAGTTTTGTGTCTTAATATTGTAAAATATATGGGAAAATTAATAATTCCAAGGGTAAAAGGCAAAAGCAGAGTAACTTTATTTGTGGATTTTTAGATGTTTCCCCAAAAGGGACAACATTCTACAGAATCAGAAAAATACACTAATGGTTATGCATACATCAAAGATTTCAAGGATTTATTTAGTTATCCTGGCTAATGCCAAGTTTTGCATATCCCTAAGCCAGCAAATAGAACTCAGAGAAAAGTGACTGTAAAAGATAAAGAAGAAGAACATGATGTATCCATGTTCCCAGAGTGCCATACAAATATACACCTGGGTGACATATTATGCTACTTCATTGGTAATACAATCAGAGAGAGACCTCAAGATATTCAACCATGTGATTCTTGCTGCCCATGATCATAATGGAATATTAACATGCCGGAAAATTGCTAATCACTTTACCAAGCTAGCTCTTCACTCAATAATAGTAGCCAAGCATCCAATGATATACAATTTCCATCACACAAGTCCTCTGTTTACCAGACAATCAAAGTGCTTCCTGAACAGGACTACAATTTCACGCACCACAGATTCCTCTAAAACAATAAAGCAATTCTCTTGTCTCCAGTTCCTCAAGCCACCACATTCCCCAGCCAACCCTATCAAATAAGCCAACAACATACCCTCTAATCCAGTACTGACCTTTCACACAGCCCCACCAACCTGCCAATTACTATGCCAAGACCTTTATCCCCATCATATTGCCTTTAATAAACCTATATTACAAAGATTTTTTATATAATTATACAGTACAAATAAATATATATGTTTTAAGATATATTTTGATACAGTAGCTTTCAAACCTGTTGAGATAAACATATATTATTCAGTTTAGAACACATGAACTCAGTCTAAAAATAAAATAAAAAATCAAGGAACTTATTAAATTACAATAGATTGGATCCACTTCAATTTTGTTTTTAGACTGATTTCATTTGTTATAAACTGAATAATATATGTTTATCTTAACAGGTTTGAAAACTACTGTACTATATTATATACAGTTGAATAAATAATGCTTCAACCAAGTTTTTTACCTCACCTTATAAAAATATTTTATGACAGACCAAGGGCGCTCAATGAGCTGCCTTATGTTGTATCTAGAAAAATTCTGCCTCCCAATTCAAAGGTTGAAATACAAGACAATAATTCCATATAGGGCACAAGACCAATTACAGCCAAACTCTCTTAATAATTTATCTGAGCCATAAGAATATAATTGAATTGCTCTGCTATGTCACCCACCTGTGGCCCTGTGGCTCTCTTTTGTAGCATAATATCTTCTATTTCTAAATGAATACATTATCAAAATCTAAATCTCTGTATTTTTTATGGACTTTTATATTTCCCAATACAAGCAATGAACTACAGTTATTTCAATTGCAATAATAATGATATTTATTTTCTTTTGTTTGTGATGTATATGTAGTATTAGCTTTAATTACATGCTAAATTTATCTTATCCAACAATAAAATCAAACACATTTAAGAAATACAATTAAAAGGGGACACTAAATCAGATACACTTTGGTTTTTCAATTGTTATTAACAACTGGCTTAGAAAAGGCCCAACTGCTGGTTTATTATGCCCAGTTTAATTTAGTAAATTAGCCTGCTGACTGACAGGGTTTTTTATATTGACTAATTACAGGTTCAACCTATTGATGCAGGCCAGATGTCAGTTGCTCTTGGAGATGATTTCAACATTTAACACAGGCCGCAAGATCAATGGATCAATGACAAAAGCATATCCTGGCAATAAAAAATTCCCTGTTTATAATTGAGTAACAGGGCATGAAAATATTGTGCTATTAATTAGTCCACCTCAATATGCATCTCATAATAATCACTATTCTAAACTTTAATTACATACTAGACCCAGAGGGCCATTATATGGACTGTCATCTGCATTAGGTCTATAAGAGTCCACCATGGATTGGGCCACCAGGCCAAACACTCTAAGATAGAAGGCTCTGAGCCTATTGTATTATATTAGCTCTGATTAGATATAGTATAGTGTAATAATTTCCTCAAGCAACTAGTAGTCAGTCAGTCTAGCTAGCCCTGGAGCGTGGCCCAGGTAGACAGCAGCTCTGTTCAAGTCAAGGGGATAGTTGTACAGTAGTTTTAAAAGCTATGGTGACAACCAAAAATACCTCATATTTAAACAAAATGATTTCAGATTTAAACAAAATCCAAGTTGCGCGAGATTCAGGATTCAATTAATTTATAAAATTTCAGTTAATAAATGAACTGTCAAACAAAAAACAAAATTTCACTAGCCCATTATACAAAATTATATCAAACATCAAGCGGTGTAGTTCAAACCACAAACAAAATGAACTGACGCAACAAGTGAAATAGATGGATGCCATACTGGAGTATATTATAATCCAATCAGGATTCATATGAAGCACCAACAGAAGAACTCAAATGAAACAAAACTTGAGCAATCTAGAAGCAAGATTACACAAGCACAAAACAAAATGAACTCACACAATATGTGTAGTATGAGCAGCCTAAAATAAAAAAATAACAGTTTAACAGCCAATCAACAGCTATCCAATTTAGGAACAGAGGCATTTTGTCCATTTTCATGGCTCCAGATTTGTATGAAAAGGTTTTGAGAACCTTCCAAATATGGGCTTGAGATTACAATAAAAATAAATCATTAAATTTTAAAATTTCTACTTTTAGTGATTTTATCCTAGGTTTTTTACAATGGTTTTTACAAGCAATATCTTTGATGGCGCCAGCAGCCAAGCCAGCTTCAATGGAGGCAATACTCAGAATGTAGAGGCACCTGTTTACACCCAAGCCTTTGAGGCGGGTAACAAGGAAGCTGACCTGTACTTGACCACCAACCCCTATGGCTTTGACTTGTTTGAGAGTCACTTAGTGTCTAGCTCTGCCCCTGCTCCCGTACCCACTCCCGCACAAGCTGTCCACCCACCAACCAATCAGGATGGCAACTTTGATTTGGAACAAATTCCTGCCACCTGCCAACTAGCCCCCTACAGCCAATCAGGCTTCAGCTTCCCCGGCCCAGCGCCTCAAGCAACAAATCATCACTGCCCAAATTCTTCAGAAAATTGTGGCACTGAATCTACAGGGTCTGTCCTGGGAACAGATTGCTGCCCAGTTGCAATTTACCCAAGCTACTGTCATGCGGGAAATCAACAACCTGATGAACAGGGGGAATCTGATTGGGGACGGCCAAGAAGCCCAAGAAGGCCCCCAAGTCACAAATATCTGAGGCATACCCAATCATGCTTGACCTCCTTCAGCGGGATCCCAAGCTTCCCTTGGCCCAGGTCTGGAAGCAGCTTGCGCACCATAACATATGGGTCTCTGAGCGCATGGTGCAGCTCTGGATGTATGGGTAGGTGGCTTCCATACAGGTTCTTACCAACTTTGCCGGCGACCAATGGGATGGCGCTGAGGATTCCCCGTATGACACCGCCATTGAATCAACCCTGGTCCAATACTTGACTAGTCTAACTGATGATGTCATGTTCATCTCCTATTACAAGCTATCAATAGCTTTTGATGATTTTGGCAAGCAAGGAAAAGCTGCCACCAAGAATAGAAGGAAGAAGGTCAAGAAGGGGACGTTCATTGGTGCATTTCTGGTTGTTTCAGCCAAGGGTTTTGTCTACTATCAGACAAACCCAGATTTCATTGATGGCTACTCATACAGCCACATCCTTGGTGGATTACTTGACTCCTGGGATGGCTTGAATTCCAAATACCAGGTTTTCTTGAGCCACCAGATGGAGGGTAGCTCCACCCCCCTTGAGGCCATCCAGGGATGCAGGCACCAGGCCTCAGTCTACCCCGCCGGCCATGCAGACGTCTATCTGGCTGATGTCACTTCTTCAACATGGGATCCACATTACAGGAGCGCTGCCCTCAGGCTTTCAACGACCTCTATTTTGGGGTCCTTGACCACAATTATCTCTTTGGCCACCAGATGGTGGCTGACTTATTTGCTCAAATGGGTTTCCACATGAACATGGGCAACCAATCATGTAAGGATAAGCGCCTTCCACCTTGGGTCACTGCCACTTACCAGCCCATCCAGCCAAATACCAATAAGGAATACAATAAGTGTTATATGTCAGCCATCATGCAAAATCCTCCTGCCTCCACCCCCGCCACCAACACCCCTAACCCGCAAGCCCAACCCACCCAATTCCAGACCCCCCAGGTCAGCACCGCCTCTACGTCTTCCTTCCTGCTCTATTCTGCCTACTAGGCACTACTCTTCCCTGCCCCAATAAACTCCCTGTTGCCAAACATTTTCTATTTATATTATCTTTATTCTGAATTTCAATTGTCCATGTTCTCTTTGTTTATAGTTGGGTTTATTCTTTATGTTCAGCTTATTTCTATAAAATAATATATTTACTATGCCATGTATCTAGATCCATAACACAGTATTTTTAGCACTCAACCATAGGCCCTTGTGAAAATATTAACAACAATTTGGTGATCAGCTAAATTTGAATTAGAAAATTATAGTGTTAACTGTTTTTAGATAAAGTTGTTACTGATCCAAATTCAAAACCTTAATGATAAACTTTAAGCCAATCAGGAGCCAAGTGATAAAGTGATTGTTGTGAAATAAAGGGTCATTCAATAATTCTTTGGTGCATGTGCGCTAATTAATATGATTGGCTGGATGTTTTACCATTGTACACCATTGCCGCTGTGGCAAGTTGTTGATGGACTAGTGCCCAATCAGCTACTGGGTTAGCACTAGTCTATCAACAACTTGCCACAGCAGCAATGTCATACAATGGAAAAACAACCAGCCAATCAGATTAATTAGGACACATGCATCAAAGAATGATTGAATGACCCTTTATTTCACAACAATCACTTTATCACTTGGCTCCTGATTGGCTTAAAGTTTATCATTAAGGTTTTGAATTTGGATCAGTAACAACTTTATCTAAAAAGAGTTAACACTATAATTTTCTAATTCAAATTTAGCTGATCACCAAATTGTTGTTAATATTTTCACAAGGGGCTATGTCAAGCACCAAAAATAATATGGTAATCAAGGAAACAATGCCAACACAAAGCAAACAACATATATCAAGATGAGCGTAAAACATATACAAAATGGGTAAAAAGATGGGATAATGTAGTAGATGGGAAAACAAGCAGGAATAAACAAAGAGGCAACAGTATCAAAATAATACAGAATTTATTGGGGCAACAGCTATAAAAACATATGGAAAGGTTAGTAAAAAAATCAAATGAGAGAACTCAAAAAACTACTCAAAGACCTTGACTTGGCAATTGCCAAAATAAAGGACATTGACCGCAAGGTCAAAGCCAAAGTGAAGTCTGCTGTCCTCACTGGGGACAAAATTGACAAGGTGTCCACAAAGGCACCAATGTCAAAAATGCCAGAAACCCCAGAGAATACCATCAAACGTCTTCTCAACATCCAGAAGACGGTGGTGGAGGGCCTGCAATTTAAGGCATACAATCTTTCTGCGCCGTCTGTCTGGATTGATGACCCGGAGATGTATGAACATCTCAAACCTGCCAAGCATGCCAGGGCAGAGGATACCAAATTGCCAGCGCAATTGATTGCGTCAAGAATGGCCAAGCCAGCCAAGGCTACAGGCAAGAAAACACAAGAAGGTAGCCTAAAAAACAAAATTAATAAATTTTCAAAAAACTTACCTTTTTTCTTAGAAAACGTAGATGGCGAACTCTGCCAAGTCCTGGTCCCCTTTATCCTGGCCACCTTTTATGCTAATTATGCCACTCATGTGGCCAAGCAATTGCATCTGTCCCCCCCTGTTGTGCGGGAGCTGGAGGACCGTATTCATGGGTCCTTTCCAATGTTGCAGGAGGCGTTGGCAGAACTTACACATGCTGAGGGGGCATCTGAGTGGGCAGTTACTGCCTACAAGGATGCCCAACTGGTCCACCTGGACCCAGTTAACCTTAGTGAAGTTTACTGTGTAAACTCCATTGAGCTTGTTTGGGACGTCCTGGCAAGGCTCTCATTTAAGAATGTACCAGAGATGGGCCGGGCTCATGCGGCTGCTTGCTTCTGCTTCCTGTTGGAGCACACCCTGTCTTACCTATTGGTGAACTTTGGGCGCGCAGTGGGCAAATTGGCTGTTGCAGATGCAACAGCTGTAAAGAAGACCAAGATCCTCCTGGCGGACTTTGGGTTGGCCTGGAGTGCCAACAAGATGGGGCTCCCTGCAGCCATGAAGATGACCTTTGCAAAGACCCGGCACAACAAGAAGATCAGCATGGTCTATAATAAACTGTGTGAGTTCACGGAAGCCTTTGCTGGGCAAAGGCTTCATCTGATTGTTTACCTGGGGTTCCTATTCTAATTTGGGATGGGCGCGTCTGTAGAGGACCTGGACAGGGTCCTTCTAGGAATTGACAAGGCCAGGCTCCGCCTGGACAGGAAGAAGGACCCCCCTGGATATGACTTGGTGGACCACGTTATCCAGGACACCCTGGTCCTGGCTGGAATTTACGGGTTTACAGCCCTGCCAGAGAAGCTGCTCCTCTATTCACACCTAACCCTACTCCCCTTCACCAGCAAGCAGGAGTTTTTTAATAAGGGTGTATCCACCGTCCATGGTGTGGTGGTGGAGGTTGTGCGCTACCTCCATTGCGGGGTAGGTACATACAGAAGAACTCACTACAGGCGCACTTAATAAATTCTCTCTTCTAAATAATTCCATTTCAATTTATATTATTTTTATTATAATAAAATTTTCTAATTCTTATTCTAGCAGACAAGATTTACAGAATATATCCCAGAGAAGGTCTTAATAAAATCATAATAATATATTTCAATAAAATCTACTTCTGATTTGTACACATTACATTTAACTTTTTTTGATTATTATATTTATTTGCCAAAAGTGATTTAAATATTTTTGCGTAATCCAGTATTGAGCGTTTGAGATTACCTCAGATGGCATAATAAAATAATATATAATAAAATAAATAAATTACTTACTTACATATATTGATGGATCTTCTGAATGTGATTGTGGGTTTGAAAACATCTAAATATAAAATGATAATTAATAAATCTTGAATAGTAAATAAGAGAATATAAAAAATTGGACACACTAAGCCTTTATTTGATTGGCTGTTTGGCTAGGCATGCAGGGGTGAACAAATCAGTATGGCCATAGAATTTGGCCACAGTCTCAGCTGGGAGTATGTGGATCCTGGCCTGCAGCAAATTAAAGAGGTCCTCGGTCCCAGTTGGGGTTCTTCACTTGACAACTTGCTTGAGCCACCCAAAGACTTCCTTGATGGGATTTAGGAAGGGCAAATAGGCTGGGAGGAAGAGAAGGCGTAAATTTGCTGTGGCCAATTGCTGGGGGCCCACTGCAATGCTTGTGTCAATCATTGGGAATTCCTCAAGAATGTCAGCCACCTTGTGGAGACCAACATTGTCCAACACAATCACATTGGTGAAGCCCGGGCTTGTGCGCCTCAGATGCTCCTGGACCAGTTGGAGGAATAATAGGAAGGTACAGCTGTTGTGAGAACCCAATATCATTTGATAAAGCTCAACCCCCTTTGGACCAAGGAGAGCCACCATTGAGTAGGCTGTGGCGCAGACTGCAGCATGCCAAGCCATCCCGTCATTGGAGCCTTTGGGGACATAGCCATATGCATTGTGCATTGACGAGGCAAATGCCAATTTGTCAATATAATAAAATTTGACTGTCCCCTTGTCTTTGAGGGCAGTGTACGCCTCAGCGTAATTTTTCTGGGTCTTGATATTGGCTGGGCTGCTTCTGTTGTAGGGAGATACCCCAAGCTTTTTCCAGGAAAAGCACATTCCCTTGACCAAATGATAATAGAAGGAAATTGAGGCCTCAATCCCAAAAGTAGATTTAAACATGGCCTGTATAATTGCCAGTTCAAGATGGCAGTCCCGGGTGATCCACTGGCAGATTGCCCATTTGTGCTTCTTGGTGAACATGGTAGAAATACACAAGGATTTCTCTGCGGCAAGGACACAACCAGTATTGATGAATTTTTGGAAGGTCTTCAAGGCGTACTTGGGATCCTTCCCAACAAGAGCCACATCTGCCTTGTAATCACTCAATTTCCGCATTAGCTTAAGCAGGATGATGTGTTTGATGTCAGGGATGCACTTCTGGGTGGGCATTTTGGCGGTGGGGATTGACTCAATGACATTGGGCACAACACAGGGCATGGGTACCTTGGTGTAGAAGGCTGCAACCTTTTTTAACACCAGCTGTCCCTCATCAGCTCTGTAAAACTCAGGCTTTTTGTCCTCTTCCTGATTGCCATCACTGACGTAAGGCTCATAGCTAGTGTCAAGTACAGGCTTAACTTTCTTTAGCATGGCTGACAGGACCAAATACTGGCAGTACACAACGTCAAACTCATACAAAGTAAGTTCTACCTCCTTGTTTCTAACTTTCTTTGTAGTGGTGACCTTGGTTAGCTTCTGGGTCAGCTTTGGGACCTGAGGGTTTATGCTCTGCATCCTAGCAGCTTGTGCTCCTTGAACTGGCTGTGTCAGTGCAGCGTCACTATGGAACTCTCCTCTCCCGTCTCCTCCTTGAGTAGGCACTTGGGTTGCACTAACTCTATTCTTTGACCCGCAGGGGCAACCACAACCACAGCACACAATGGGTGTATTGGTACTCTTGTATTGTGTTCCTTCAATTTTAAAATTTTATAAAATATTAAATAAATTTCAATTAAGTTACTCCCTAATTTTAATTTTTGCTTTTATCTGAATATGGATATTTAATTAAAGTTTTCCCACCCAATATCCCAAATATAGATTTTTTATTTCTTAATTAGTTGTTTTTGGTTTTACAACACCCATTTTAGAATACCTGAAATCATTTTCACCCTTTTCCCCAGGTTTTACTGCAAAATTCAAACATCCAACACAATATTTTTTAAATTTATGTTTCAGATCTTGTGTCTTATTTTAGATACCTTGGTATCATTCATGATTACAATCCATTGCACACGTTGCGTGAATGATTTTGTTTACGTAGTGAGTTGCTATTGTGTTTTGTTTTTGGTTTGCGTTTTGACACACCTTGCTTGGGTGTATTTTGTCACCAATTCACATAGTAAACATATGGGTCATTATTTTAGGGATTAGGCCATTTTCTAATACACATGCTGCTCAAGTCGCAGCATGACACAGTTCAATTTTGAAAAAGTAACTAATTAACATTTTATATTTAAAACATTAATAACTCAATGAAAAATTAATATTTTTCCACATTGTAAACTATCAAAATGAAGCTAAGAATCCTATCTTTTTATTGGTGTAAAATTTGAATATGTATAATATACTCAATATTAAAGCAAAAGTAATTTAAAAGAGTATAATCCAGATTTTATTATATGATTATATCTAATGATATAAAATAGATCACTTCAAAGCTAATAAATACTCTTTTTGAATATACAACATATTTTTTTATTTAATGAAATTAAAGATAAGATTGAGAGCTTTATTTTTGCTTTTTATTTTATTTAAAAAGCTCAATTCTTTAGGATTTTATAATAGTTTGAAGTTAAGTGTTTTTATCACTGTTTAGATTAATTTTAAGGTTCAAGTGAGCTTTAAACCTCAAATTAAGCATTCTTTAAATGGAATTCTTTGATATTTTATCATTTTAAAAATATGCAGAAGAGTTACAATTAACTGAATACATCATTTAATTGATTTGCATTGATTACAAAGAGGATATGATGTAATAATAATGCTTAGCTGCTTCACATGTATCACTTGTGCATGAAAACTGGGTATTTAATTAATTCTGCAAACATAAATTTAAGTTCAAACTATAATAAAAGCTATCACACCATTTCTTTCAGAATGGTGTCATTTAGCTTGGTATATAAGAGCTAAAGCACCACAAAGCTTCTAATCCAAAAGCCCCATTCAAAGGCCACATTCTGATCATAACTACTCCAACATTAAGACACATTTCAGAGATCTGATCTAATTACAGATTCAAAATACTACCATGTCCTCATTTAAATTTACTTCTGCCATGCTATCCTTTTTTTCCTTGGGAGCTTCAACAAAAAGAGAGAGAATTGCAATGTTAAAAAAGGCATTCCTCTTTATTGCTGATGATGATCTTGATAATTTCATCAAGCACTTCCTTACTCAAACTGAATCTGGGAAAGCTCAGTTCCTGCCAACTATTCAAAATCAAAAAGGCAATGAGTTCATTGAAAACTTAAAGGATCTCATGAAATCTTCTCCCCAAAAACATCTCCCAGCCTTGAGATCTCTGGTTACTTCCAGTTACTCTTTTAAAGAGCTTACTGATATGGGATTTAATATAACCAAAAGTGAGTTTGAATACTCAAGAAAAATAAATAAAAATAAAAATGTAAGTTTAAACAAAAAAAGCCAAAAAATAATAACTATTCATTAAAAAAAGAAATAACTAAAAAATTAATTAAAAAATTGCTGGAAAATTCTTTTGAAACAAGCCAGTTTACAAAAAAAGTGCCTGAAAAAATTTATAAAGATATAGAAAAAGAGATGAGTAATTACTCAACTGAAATTAAATACTCTCTACTTAAAACAAAAAAAAGAAATATATAAAAATATGAAAATAAAAAATGGAATTTCAGTTTCAATTCCTACTTACTATAAATTAATCCCTAAAAATATAATAAAAAGTAAAAAACAAACCAATATGTGCAATATTTGTAATTTAAAAAATTCACTAGAAAAAAAGAAGGAAGAATGTGAAAGTAAAAACTTACCATTACCAGAATCTATAGACAATGACTTAAAGACTATTAATCAGCACCAAGACTTTTATGTTCATCAAAATTGTGAATAAAAAAAAGATATTAATGAATTAGATGATGAGTCTTGTGTTGTAGTTATAGATTATAAAGAAAACTTAAAGGTTGGAGGTGGTCCAATTGAGACCAATAATTGTTTTTATTCAAAAAAACCAATCTCATTATTAGGGTTTGCATTAGTCTTTAAGTAAAACAATAAAATTAAATATGAATATCATGATTTTTTGTCTCAAATATTATCACATGATTCTTTATTTTCAGGTGAGTATTTTATAAAAATTCTTAAATCAGATAGATTTAAAAAAATAAAAAATATAAAAGTATGGACTGATAATGGAAATCATTTTAGATCATATGAATTTTTATATTACTTATTTAAAGAGGCACCTAAATATATTAAAGGTTCTATAAAATATAATTGTTTTGTAGAATGTCATGGAAAAAGCATTGTTGATGGTCACTTTGGTGTAATATCAAAAACATTAAAAGAGAAAGAAAACCAGCTTTATATTAAGAATATAAATGATATTAAAAATATTTTTGAACAAGAAGAAAAAAGAAAAAAATTATATAAATCAGCGCTATCAGGCTCAAATATTTCTCAAAAGTCATTATTTTATATTTATGAGAGAAAAGTTAGGCCTATAAGGAAAGAGCTCAAAGTTAAAAATCTGCGCATTAATCTTTTGTATTTGTTTAAAGATGGGAAGCTGTATACTTCACCTTTAACATTTGAAAGTTTCTCAGAATATTCTGAGATAACTTATCATTTGAAATCACGTGATGATACCAGAGAAACAAAAATATCAGAAGATGCTAGTGATGCACTAGGGCAAGTTCATGAAGTAGGACAGCTTACTAGAGGGTGTGTTTTAAATAGAGTTATCAGTCTTTCAAAAACAACAACCTTTTTTTCTGAAACAAATTAAGAATATTTATGATGAGCCAAAGATAGGGTAATATCATTTATAGCTTTGGGGCTGCTATTACTCTCCCATGCAACTCATCATAAATATTTTTGGTTTGTAGTTTGTAGTAGCACTTAAGATATTTTCAGTAATACTATAAGTTGTAATTTTCAATTCTAAAATTGATGCCTTATTTTTAAAAAAAATCATTTAAGCCCAAGATCAATTAAATTTTTGGAAATTGTTGATTGTATTTTAAGCTTTCTGATTAATTTGAATATGAATACTGCAATTAAGTTATAAAAGGATAAATCTGGCGCCTAGGCATAACAAGAAAATAATGACCCATATGTACACCAAAAGTCAACTCACACCATTTTGTTTGTGAATCAATGTATTTCAGATTATATTTTGAATGGTTTTGCTTTGTGTGTGAGCCCTTTGTTGCTGTGTTAACTCATTTTGCCCATTAACTCCAATAAACCCTGTTAACAGAGTGTCTATTTTAACCTGAGAGATGGATTTTGTTTAAATCTGAAATCATTTCATTTAAATCTGAGGTATTTTTGGTTTTTGCTATAGCTTTTAAAACTACTGTACAGCCTCACAAAAAATACTGAGCTGTGAAAGTTGTCAAGCCATCTTTCTTCACAAACTGCACACTGTCAGGAAACGCCCTGACACATCTTGTGTTACAAAAATGCCTTGGGAAAACTCTACTGCTCTCCACAATTCTAATGCTAGTTTGATGACTCTCCTAGCTACTCTAGACAATGAGTTATGGCTTCTTAAAGTTTGGCCGCCAGCCGAACTTCCTAACCAGTGCGAAATGACAAAAATATGCGACCAAGGCACAAGAATTAATGTGAATCTTAATTCGAGCATAACTCAGCAACCACTGGACGGATTTGGACGTCCAAACATGCATTTTGAAGCCAAACACCAAGAGAGTCAATATGTGCTATTTTTTTGACAAAATACGGATGCAAAGCCCAATGTGCGGGATTTTTCAAAGAAACATGAGTCATGCTGTTCAGAAGATGCCCCAAAACCCCAGCCTGATGCCACCAGCAGAGTCCCTAAGACTGTCTAGAAGATTTAGGAAGATTATAAAGAATCTAATCAAATGGTATATAAAGGTATTGCTCACAATGATCCCCTTGTGATCATTCTAAGTTTAGCTCAATAAAATAAAGTTGAATTTAGTTGATTTTGAAAAGTTTATATTAAATCTGTGTAAGCTGTTTCCTATGGAAACCTGTCAAGACCTACTGGGCCCTGACACACACACCCAAGGTTGGCCCCCCTGCTACAACGCCCTAAAGCTACTTCAGTCTCTTCTTAGAGTTGTGAGCTAACTCAGAAAAACGCAGGCAGCCAGGCCAACCTCAATATCGGCTGTCTGATAAAGAGTTGATATTCAGAATGTCAACCTCCAGAATTAACTCATACCACATGGAACATCCTCCATGTCAACGGTCCTCAAAAATATTTTTCTCATTTTCAATATTAAAGAATCTTTTTTCTGGATCAATAATTGACACTGTTAAAAAAAGCAATGTTTGATATTTATTTTGAGCTTTTAATTGAAATGATACAGTAGTTTTAAAAGCTATGGCAACAACCAGAAATACCTCAGATTTAAACAAAATGATTTCAGATTTGAACAAAATCCAAGTCACACAAGATTCAGGATTCAAATAATTTAAAAAGGATTGATTAATAAATGAACTTTCAAATAGAAAACAAAATTTCACTAGCCCATTATACAAAATATATCAAACATCAAGTGGTGTAGTTCAAACCACAAACAAAATGGACTGGCACATCAAGTGAGATGAATGGATGCTGTTCTGAATTATATTATAATCCAATCAGGATTCATATGAGGCACCAACAGAAGGACTAAAATGAAACAAAATTTGAGCAATTGGGAAGTGAGATTCCACAAGCACAAAGCAGAATGAAGTCACATAAGATGTGTAGTATGAGCAGCCTAAATAGAAATATAACAGTTTAACAGCCAATCAATAGCTATCCAATTTAGGAACAGAGGCATTTTATTCATTTTCATGGATCCTTATTTGTGTATAATGGTTTTGAGAACCTTCTAAATATGGAATGATGATAAAAATAAAAATAAATCATAAAAGTTTAAACTTCTACTTTTAGTGATTTTATCCTAGGTTTTAGTTTGATATGGTTTTCAACAGCAACATTTTCAACAGCATCAGCAGCCAAGCCAGCTTCAATGGAGACAAGGCTCAGGGTGTGGAGGCACCTGTTTATACCCAAGCCTTTGAGTCAGGTAACAAGGAAGCTGACCTATACCTGACCCCCAATCCATAAAGCTTTGACTTTTTCAATAATCACTTTGTGTCTAGCTCTGCCCCCGTAACCACCCCCACACAAGATGCCCATCAATCAACCAATCAGGATGACACCCTTGATTCTGAACAACTTCCCATTACAAGCCAACCTGCCCCCTACAGCCAATCAGGCTTCAGCTCTCACAGCCCAGTGCCCCAAATGCAGAATAATTACTGCCCAAATTATCCAAGAAATTGTGGTACTGAACCTGCAGGGTCTGTCCTGGGAACAGATAGCCAGCCAATTACAATTTACCTGGGCTACTGCCATTCAGGGATTCAACAACCTGATGAATAAGGGGAATCAGATTGGGACAGCCAAGAAGCCAAAGAAGGTCCCCAAGTCCCAAATCACCAAGGCATACCCAATAATGCTTGACCTCCTTCAGCAGGACCCCAAGCTTCCCTTGACCCAGGTCCAAAAGCAACTTGCGCACCATGGCATTTGGGTGTCTGAGCGCATGGTGCAGCTCTTGATGTATGGAAATGTGGCTTCAGTATGGGTTCTTACCAATGTTGCCGGTAACCAATGGGATGGTACTGAGGATTCCCTGTATGATTATACAATTGAATCCACTATGATCTAATGCCTGACAAGTTTTTCAGGTGATGTCATGTTTGTCTTGTACTACAAGTTATCAATTGTGTTTGACAATTTCAGTGAGCAAGGAAAAGCCTCTGCCAAGAATAGAAGGAAGAAGATCAATAAGGTACATTCATTGGTGCATTTCTGGCTGTTTCAGCCAAGGGTTTTGTCTACTATTGGAAAAAACCTTATTTTACCAATGGCTACAAGTACAGCCACATCCTTGGTGGATTACTTGACTCCTGGGATGGCTCAAATTTGAAGCATCAGATTTTCTTGAGCCATCAGAGGGAGGGTAGCTCCACTGCCCTTGAGGCCATCCAGGAATGCGGACACCAGGCCTCTGTGTACCCAGCTGGTGATGCAGACATTCATCTGGGTGATGTTTTTTCTTTAATATTGGAGATACACTCCAGGAGCACCGCCCTCAGGCTTTCAACGACCTCTATCTTGGGGTCCTTGACCATAATTCTCTATTTGGTCACCAAATGGTGGCTGACTTTTTTGTGCAAATGGTTTTCCATGGGAACATGGGCAACCAATCACACAAGGATAAGCACCTCCCACCCTGTGCCACAGCCACCTACCAGCCAATCAAGGCAATGACAGACAGAGAATATGAAAGCGGTATATGGCAGCCATCACAGTCAATCCTCCTGCCTCCACCCCCGCCACCACCACCCCACCTTCCAGCCCCACCCATACAATCCCAGACCCCCAGGACAGCACTGCCTCTACGTCTTCCTTCCTGCTCTATTCTGCCTACTAGGCACTACTCTTCCCCGCCCCAATAAACTCCCTGTTGCCAAACATTTTCTATTTATATTATCTTTATTCTGAATTTCAATTGTTCATGTTCTCTTTGTTTATAGTTGGATTTATTCTTTATGTTCAGCTTATTTCTATAAAATCATATATTTACTATGCCATGTATCTAGATCCAGAACACAGTTATTTTTAGCACTTAACATAGCCCCTTGTGAAAATATTAACAACAATTTGGTGATCAGCTAAATTTGAATTAGAAAATTATAGGTTAATTGTGTTAATATAAAGTTGTTACTGATCCAAATTCAAATCCTTAATAATAAACTTTAAGCCAATCAGGAGCCAAGTGATAAAGTGATTGTTGTGACATAAAGGGTCATTCAATAATTCTTTTGTGCATGCGTGCTAATTAATATGATTAGCTGGTTGTTTTGCCATTGTGCGCCATTGCTGCTGTGGCAAGTTGTTGATGGACTAGTGCTAACCCAGCAGCTGATTGAGCACTAGTCCATCAACAACTTGCCACAGTGGCAATGGCGCACAATGGCAAAACAACCAGCCAATCATATTAATTAGCGCACATGCACCAAAGAATTATTGAATAAACCTTTATGTCACAACAATCACTTTATCACTTGGCTCCTGATTGGCTTAAAGTTTATTATTAAGGATTTGAATTTGGATCAGTAACAACTTTATATTAACACATTTAACCTATAATTTTCTAATTTAAATTTAGCTGATCACCAAATTGTTTTTAATATTTTCACAAGGAGCTGTGTAAAGTTGCAAAATAATATGGAAATTAAGGAAACAATGCCAATACAAAGCAAATAACACATATTGAGTTGAGCATAAAACATATACACAATGGGTAAAAAATGGGACAATGTAGTAATGGGAAAACAAACAGGAATAAACAAAGAGGCAATAGTATCAGAATAACACAGAGTTTATTGGGGTAAAGCTATAAAAACATATGGAAAGGTTAGCAAAAAAAATCAAATGAGAGAGTTTGAAAAGCTGCTAAAAGACCTTGACTTGGGGATTACCAAAATCAAAGACACTGACCACAAGATCAAGGCAAAAGTCAAGGCTGTTGTTCTTACAGGGGACAAAAATAAAAAGGTGTCCATTGAGTCACTCATGGCCAAGATGCCAGACACCCCCAAAATAACAATTGAGTGTCTTCTCAATGTTCAAAAAACTGTAGTCAAGGGCCTCCAGTTCAAGTTGTTTGCCCTCTCTGTGCTGTCTATCAGGGTCAAAAATCCTAAGATGTATGCATATCTCAAGCCAGCCAAGCAAGCAAAAACTGAGGATACAGAATTGCCCACCCAACTGTTTGCGCCAAGAATGGCTAAACCTTCTGAAGCCGTCAGCAAAGAGGAAACACAAGAAGGTAACCTATAAACAAAGATTAATAAAATTGTCAAAATACTTACCTTTTTTTTAGAAAACATTGATGGTGAACTCCACCAGGTCTTGGTCCCCTTTGTCCTGCCATGTTCTACACCAACTATGCCAATCATGTGGCAAGGCAGCTCTATCTGTCCCCCCTGTCTTGCAGGAGCTTGAAGACAGAATTCACAAGTGCTTCCTAATGAAAAGAGACGCACCAGCTGGGCTGACACATTCTGAGGGGCATCTGAGTGGGCAGTTACTGCCTACAAGGATGCCCAACTGGTCTGCCTTGACCCGGTGGTCCTCAGTGGAGTTTACTGTGTAAACTCTATTGAGCTTGTTTGGGACGTCCTGGAGACGCTCCCATTCAAGAATGTACCAGAGATGGGCCAGGCCCATGTGGCTACTTGCTTCTGCTTTCCGGTAGAGCATACACTCTCTTACCTGCTTGAGAACTTTGGGCGCACGGTAGGAAAACTGGCTGTTGCAGATGCAACAGCCGTGAAGAAGATCAAAATCCTCCTTGCTGACTTTGTGCTGGCCTGGAGTACCAACAAGATGGGGGTCCCTCTAGCAATGGAGCTCATGTTTGCCAAGACAAAGCACAAGAAGAAGATTAGTACTGTGTATAATAAGCTCTGTGAGTTTACAGAAGCCTTTTCTGGGTAAAGGCTTCACCTTGTTGTTTACCTGGGGTTTCTCTTTTACTTTGGGATGGCCGCGTCTGTAGAGGACCTGGACGGGATCCTCCTTGGGATTGACAAGGCCCGGCTCACCTTGGATGAGAAGAAGGTCCCTCCTGGATATGACTTGGTGGACCACATTATCCATGATACCCTGGTCTTGGCTGGAATTTACAGGTTTGCAGCCCCGCCAGAGAAGCTGCTGCTTCACTCCCACCTGACTGTACTCCCTTTTACCAGCAGGTGAGAGTATTTTAACCAGGGTGTATCCACTGTCCAGGGTGTGGCGGTGGAGGTTGTGCGCCACCTCTATTGCGGGGTGGGTACATACCGCCAAACCCATTATAGGCGCACTTAATTTTTTCTATATATCAATAAACATCTTATATACTTTAGATTACTTTTATTATAATAAATTTTTATGATTTTTATTTTAGCAAACAAGCATTGCAAAATAAATCCTGGATAAGGTTTTCATAAAAGCAAAATAATATATGTTAATAAAATATACCTCTAAGCTGTACATTAACCATTTAATTTTTCTTTGATTTCATTTTTATATTTATTTATTAAGAGGGATATAAATATATTTGTGTAGTCCAGTATCAAGTGCTTGGGATAGCCTCAGATTCCATAATAAAAAATTAATATAAAATAAATACAGTACAAACCTTTATTGATGGTCCTGCTGAATGTGATTGGGGGCTTAGAAGTTTCTAAATATAAAATGATCATTTATAAATCTTAAATGATAAATTATAGAATGTAAAAAAGTTGGACACACTAAGCCTTTAATTGATTGGCTGTTTGGAAAGGCACGCTGGAATGAACAAATCAGTGGGGCCATATAATTTGGCCACAGTCTCAGCTGGGAGGGTATGGATCCCGGCCTGCAGAAAATCAAATAGGTCCTTGGTCCCAGTTGGGGTCCCTTGCTTGACAACTTTCTTGAGCCACCCAAAAACTTCCTCAATGGGATCCAAGAAGGGCAAATAGGCAGGGAGGAATAGAAGGCACAAATTTGACGTGGCCAATTGCTGGGGGCCCACTGCAATGCTGGTGTCAATTGATGGAAATTCTTTGAGAATATCTGCCACCTTATGAAGACCAACGTTATCCAGCACATTTACATTGGTGAAGCCCAGGCTTGTGCGCCTCAGGTGCTCCTGGACCAGTTGGAGGAATGATAGGAAGGTCCGGCTGTTGTGGGATTCTAATATCATTTGATAAAGCTCAATCCCCTTTGGACCAAGGAGAGCCACCATCAAATAGGTTGTGGCGCGGACTGCAGCACTTGAGCTACCCCGTCATTTGAGCCTTTGGGGACATAGCCATATGCATTGCGCATAGACAAGGCAAATGCTGATTTGTTAAAATAGTATAATTTGACCATCTCCTTGGATTAGAGGGTAGTGTACACCTCAGTGTATTTTTTCCGGGGTTTGACATTGGTTGAGCTGTTTCTATTATAGGGAGATACCCTGAGCTTTTTCCAGGAAAAGCACATTCCCTTCACCAGATGGTAGTAAAAGGAAATTGAGGCCTCAACCCCAAAAGTAGATTTGACCATGGCCTATATATTTGTCAGTTCAAGATGGCAGTCCTGGGTTATCCACTGGCAGATTGCCCATTTGTGCTCCTTGGTGAGCATGGTAGAAACACACAAGGATTTCTCCGCAGCAAGGACTTGACCTGTGTTGATGAACTTGTTTAAGGTCTTGCTGGCGAACTTGGGATCAACTCCAAAAAGGGCTGCAGCCACCTTGTAATTGCCTGATTAACGTATTCCCTTAAGCAGGATGATATGTTTGATATCAGGAATGCACTTCTGGGCAGGCTTAGTGGGCTCAGATGAACTGGGATCCTGACTGATGACAGGCTTGCAAGGCACAGGTACCTTGTTGTAGAAGGCTGCAACCTTTTCTAACACCAGCTGTCCCTCATCAGTTCTGTAGAACTCAGGCTCCTTGTCCTCTTCCTGATTGCCATCACTGACATAAGGCTCATAGCTAGTGTCAAGTACAGGCTTAACTTTCTCCGTCATGGCTGACGGGATCAAATCCTGGTGGTACACAACGTGAAACACATACAAAGTAAGTTCTACCTCCTTGTTTCTAACTGTTTTTGTTGTGGTCACCTTGGTGGACTTCTGAGTCAGCTTGGGGACCCAAGGGTTGATGCTCTGAACCCTAGCAGCTTGTGCTCCTTGAAACGGCTGTGTCAGTGCAGCGTCACTATGGAACTCTCCTCTTCTGCCTCCCTCCTGAGTAGGCACTTGTGTTGTACTGAGTCTATTCTTTGACCCGAGGGGGCAACTGCAACCGTGGCGCACAACAGGTGCAATGGTAGTCTGTTGTTGTGTTCCTTCCATTTTTAGAATTTAATAAAATATTAAATAAAACTTAATTAAGTTACTCTCTAATTTTAATTTTTGCTTTTATCTGTTTATGGTTGTTCAATTAGAGGTTTTCCCACCCAATATACCAATTATAGGTTTTTTATTTCTTAATTAGTTGTTTCTGGGTTTATAACGCCTATTTTTGAATACCCAAAATAATTCCCACCCTTTTTCCTGGATTTTACTGCCAAATATAAGCACCCAACACAATATATTTTAAAATTTATGTTTCAGATTGTGTGTCTTATTTTAGATACCTTAGTATCATTTTTGATTACAATCCATTGCACACAACATTTTATTGATTTTGTTTACATATTGAGTTGCTATTGTGTTTTGTTTTTGGATTGAGTTTTGACGCACCATGTGTGGGTGTATTTCGTCTTTGATTCACATAGTAAACATATGTACACCGAAAGCCAACTCACACCATTTTGTTTGTGAATCCATGTATTTTGGATTTCATTTTGAATGGTTTCACTTTGCGCGTGAGTACTTTGTTGCTGTGTTGACCCATTTCACCTATTAGCGCCAAAAATCCCTGTTAACAGAGTGTATATTTTAACCTGATAGTTGGACTTTGCTTAAATCTGAAATCATTTTGTTTAAATCTGAGGTTTTTTTGGTTGTTGCCATAGCTTTTAAAACTACTGTAAAAGATAAAGCAAAGACAATCTTGGAAATTGTCAACATGGAGGATGTTTCATGCTGTATGAGTTGATTCTGGAGGTTTTCATAATCCTTTTCCTGGTTTTATTACCGTTAAGTGGAGAGCAAAAGGTCATACCGTTGCCATACAGGATTGCTTCCTATAGTGAAATATAGAGACAATAACTTATGAACCTGTATCCTGAAGTAGGAAGAAATACTCCAAACCCTTATGGTCTTGGACCCTGTAAGACTTGCTACTTCTGATGACACCAAATATTCTGGGCCACAGGTTATGCCAAAGTCACATGTTCTCTGTACTTTTCTAATGTTAGAAGACTTGTGAGATCATCTGATGGATGATAAATACCAAGGTCCGCAGCTTTTCAACACTCTTGCTTTGAAAAAATTGATAAATGAGAAACTATATGGACCATTGTCTATTAATTTGAGCCCTTTAGGAATTTAGTTGTTCATGATTCTTGGTTCAACCATAATACTATGTAGCAAATAATTGTTTATTGTTTTTTAGGGAAGACCATATGAATTACTAGTTATAGGTGCAATTAGACAAGGGTCATTGTGGGGTCAAACTCTATAATGACCATCCTGAAGGGGTGTGCTACTATTCCCTTTAGCTGACATAAGGGAATCATTTGATATCTTTTTGGGAGGGGCTACAGTTGGAATAGGTCTGTAGGTTGCAGCAACAGTGAGCTTTGAAAATTTTATTGTGGCTGTGATTTATTCAAGAAACATGAACATTCCCTACTTTGATCATTTACTACACAACTTCTGTGGCAATGAGCTTACTTTTGTGTCTAGTAGGTTGACTGGATGAAGGAGAAACTTGTCCATGTTTGGATCTTAATGATGCCATTTGATTGATCATTCTACATTTTTTACTTTCCTGAGTGATACTCTGGCTTGATTGGCTGATGTTGAATGGTGGTGCCAAAGCAGGGTACAGTTAGCAGATGTCTGTGTATGAAAAAAATAGGGCAATGCTAGATTTAGAAGAGGAGAAAACATATTCCTGAATATTGTTATGGGTGGATCTGTATTTTGGGAGCTGCTAATGGCAGTGGCTATTGTGTTAGAAGATCAAGTGTACTCCTGCAAAGTTTTGATGAACCTATGAAACAGCTAATTAATTTGGTTGTTGGGAAAAGAAAATATCATTTATTTAAAGATAAAATCATAAGAGAAGTATATATTTTAGTTATCTTTTATTGTTAATTATGTCTACATTAATGAATATTATGTATTTAGATTTTAGCCATACTAGAATAGAATTGGATGATTTTTCAAGAATTTCAGTGATTTTCAAAAGAATTGGTGTGAATCCACACTAGATCCTTTCATTTTCTTTTTAAGATAGCCAAAAATTTAATTTATTTCAAAATTGCTTCATCAATGATTTGAAATTCAGCTTTTGGATTTGACAATTCTACATTTTCATATTTTTATTTTGTGTTGTCTTCAAATCAATAGAATTAAAGAATATACCAAATGGTATATTAGAATCCTGCATTCTGATGTGTATATCCCTCATTTTTTGATGAGTTATGTGTAACACTAGTTGATTTATTGTACTTGGGATTTGGAATTTTCAAATTTAAATAAATAAACAAATAAAATGATTGATTATATTAACTATATTATTTTTAACTTGGCTGAGTTGCTCGAATTTGACTTGAAATTTGATTGTTGGATTTGAAACCCCCATTTTGCCCAGCAGGTTCTACATCTACAGTAATTGGTATGCTTAAATCGTCATCTGGGCAAAGGTTGTTGTTGAGCTACGCAATTTATTTCATCTTCAGGCAAGAAACCATGTGGTAATTTAATAGATATGATGTCGATAAAAATATATTTGAAGGTGTAGCTAGCCAAATCATGTTTTCTTCTTACAATTGCTCATTGCGCAAAGCAGGCTAGTCTATTTACGAGGAGTATTTAGATAATCGTGGGGAAATACATCCAATTTATCTTGTATTGTAATAATTACTAATTTAAAGCTGGCTGGATGTCGAATTCACAAAAGATAATGATGCCCCTGAACCCTCCCTGGAGAATTAGCCAATGAGGCAATAGATTTTATTGTCAGGGTCCTGAGTAGCATAGATTTGGCTGGCGAACAAACATACTCCTGGCGGATGTAAACTTTAATTGGACATGTGCTTCCTAACCGAAATGGTTTACCTTTAATTGCCCTCACACATCCAAATAGTATTACAAACTGTGTACATGAATGCTGCTCAACGGGCTTGAAGGAGGTAAACTTATACCGCTATGTGGTGAATATTTTACCTTGATGATATTCCGTTAGCCGATATTACTTACATTACAAAAGTAAAAAGGATCATGTAAGTTGTCTTAAGCAGGAAATATAAATGTATAATAAATATTTTAATTAACCTGATTTGGTATTAAATTTTATAAATGCCTTTTGATTGACAATATAAATAAATGTAATATTAACGAGACTGTTGACTTAAATTAAGTATACAATCGAAACTAGTTATAATTAATTTATGATTATCCAATAAATGGTTTCGGCATAATAATTTTTTAGGAGCAATCAACGATATTCCAATGAAGCAAATGTTGATAGTTAAGAAGGAGGTTTAGGCATGGACAAGTTTTAATAGTATTGATGGATCTGTGTGGTATCGCTTTAAGCCTAAAAAGATCAGTTAACGGTACCAACACGCTCCTTAAACCTCTCCAGGAGGAACCCCACATGTTTAACTGTAGCCCTCGCTCAGATGAAGGGGATCGATCCTTACTTTAACCAAGCTCATTTACACTTATTTAAACCCTTGGCCTGAATTATCTTATGTAGCATCAATATTACCAATAAACAATGATGAGCATGCTTCCGTCTGGAGTTCTGGCCAACTGGATCCTCTTTATGGCTTCAGTTAGTGTCTTCAACACCGCCCATTGCTTCTTCACCCCCTACAGCATCAATCGCGACATCTACAGCCTTGAACTAAAAGAAGTGACGCGCCTTACTGCTCGTCTCTTTGGAACTTGGACTATGCTATCATCGTTCCTTCGCCTCTACTGTGCCTACCATATGCACGAACATTCAGTTTACATCCTGACAATGTTTTCCTTCCTGGTAACCTCATTCCACTTTGGTTCTGAGTTCTTGTATTTTAAAACTGTTGCCGTCACCCGCAGCTCCTTCCTTGCTCTCACCGCCCCTCCCCTTTCCCTCGCGTGCATGGCTCTCGCGTACCCCTTCTACTTCAATTAGTTGATATACGTTTGTTGGCCAGTTTTCAATAAATTGTATTTTAAATTTTTATTTAACCCATGAAAATTCCAGCTCCTTAGCGTCTACAGTGTATGGAGGCGACTATCCGCTTTAGAATCCTCTATCAAAGCACAAACCTTTACATCTGATTTAATTGAATAAATATACCAGTTAAATAACCATTCAGTTCGGCTGATCCGATTTCGACAAAGCTAGTCATCATTCCTTTATCCCAGCAACAACGTCTCCAAGAGTTAAGTAGAGCCTTGCACTTGGATCAGCTGAGCCACCCAACACTAAGCTCAGACACGCAGATATAAACTACACAGCATTTACATGATAATGGGTCACAATCCACTCAATCTAATAAAATAATTCAAATAGATCCCACATCAGTTGGAAGAAATATATTGACCAGTATTGTCATAACATCTTTGATTACTCCCTCTTGGGAAATCATTTTCCTGTGAAATGTCTCAACTGAAGAATTAATTTGATCCTAATACCAAATCCAGATATTACACTAGGATCAAACATTTGAGTTCCAAGAAAATCCAAACCTCAAAAAGCTCCACTATCTACATGAACACTAAGAGGCTCATCACTTCACTGTATATCACTCTTATTCTATGTCCAATAAATGTATTATTTTTTAAAATATTTCCTTTTTTAATTACAGTAGTCTTCAAACCTGTTGAGATAAACAAAATTTGTTCAGTTCATAACAAATAGGTTCATTCACACAACAAATTTCAACTGGAACCAATTCAAGGCCAATTTACTCAATAAAAGTTTCATTTATCTAGGTCCAGATTACAAAAACATTCAATCATATAACAAAATTAAAGTCAAACACTGAATCCTGAAAATGCAACAGTAAAAAAAATTACTCCATATTCAAAACAAACACAAACCAGTCACATTCTGAAGCAGTCTACATCAGATATGACAGCAATTGTGAAAAAAATGATGCAAACATGGAACAAATAATGTTCAGTCACAAAAGTGATATGTTCAAACACAAAATAACTCATTTTTTAAACATTGATTATTTTTGGGACTCAAATTGGAAATATTAGCTTTCAAGAGTGAATCCACCAAAATTTATTCAGGGGATTACATCAAAATTTTCAATGCATATGCTTCTAAATCTGGCCATTTATGTCTGAGAGAGTGGCTTAAATAGAGGTGCACGCTCAAATAAAATCAAAGCTCTGAAAATAATTTTCTTTTCTATTTTTAATAAAACTTTGATTGCTTTTTAAAAAAAATGATTTATAATAGTGACAAGAACTTTGATATTGTTGAGAAGCAATATCAGGAGCTACTCTAACCCCAGGTTACTGAGCAAGGAAGCACAACTTCTATGGCCCCTGTGTACACCCAACTCAACTTAAGCTGTGAGAAGGGTAAGTTGTATGTATCACCAGGCGCAGCACTGGGTGGCTTTCCCAACAGCCAATATGAGAAACCCCAAGACCAAGCCCAACCTGAGCCTATGCCACACTTTGGATACTGGGAAACTCTGGCTCCCTCCAACCCAATCTAATCATTTATTGACAATTTGGGTCAATCAAATCAAGCCCTGCCTAATCCAGGTACCAGCATGGCAAGTGTTCTCCCAAGCAGCATCTGGTAACCAATGAAATTGTTGAGGGGATAATAAGCCACAACTAAATTGATATGACATTTACAAAAGTTGCCACCCACCCACAATTAACCAAGGAAGTAGTCAGATGTGAACTCTGGTGTCAGGATTGACAATTTCTTCCCCCTTGAAACCCAGGCCCAAGGGCGGGATTTGAACCCTGAACCTGAATCCCTGCAGGCTGCAGGCCCTGAGGACTGAGGGACTTCCTGCCCGCGTTTTCCTGAAGTTGAGCCCCTGCAAGCTGAAGCCAAGAATGATGGCCCAAATGATGAAGCAAGCCAAACCAAAGAAATCATTGCACCAAATGAGGGAACAATCAAGGTGCCTAATAGAGGCAACAAAATTACAACCATTAGTTTCATGAGCTTGAAGTCTACACCAGCGGCCAATCAAGAGCCACCCCCGGAAGAAGACACAGGCCTACAGCCTGAACCCATGACCACAACTATAGAGCAAGATAATCAAGTAGCCAATTTGAGATTTTTAACCAATGAAAGCACTCCTGGCCTAGGTGCCATTTTGCTGCCTTTGAACCCAAGCACCCAGATCCCCCAGACCCACTTTTTACAATGGCCTGAAGAAACCCCCATGTAAAATGTTAAGTTTGGAAGTGAGGTGATATATAGACCCAAGGACCTCTGCGCTCCAAACTTATTGCCATTTTTGAATAAAGGTTATATTAATTTAGCTTACAAAGCTACTGCCTTATTTTTTCTTTGCCGTCTATCAAATCAGTACAAGATCATCCAGCCTCCTGCTCCTCTGCCCACAGATCCCCATCCTTCAGATGTTCCCTTTGGTCCCGCTCACTTCATGGAATACCCACTGAGACCTGAATATAAGGATTACTCCCTGGAAAAGATCCTTGGACTAGATCCCTTGGGCCACATACAATCTGCAGTTAGATGCAACCGTCAAGGCCCCTGAATACTATCAACACCCAAGTTGTTTAGAGGCAAGTTCAACCATTTGCCTGCCTACAAACTCAATATGAAACTGCCTGTGACTCCCAAGCCAATGCCTGCCTCCTCACCCAACCTCCTAACCAATCACACTGGCAAGCTGTTTGGGATTGTGTATATTATCCTCACCTGGGTGATTGGCACAATAATCCCGGCTGCTGGCCCGTGGTCCTGGGTGGAAAAGTCCTTCTCCTACCTCTTAAAGTTAGCTCCTCTCTTGTGGTGGGCTTTACCCGCAAAAAACCCAGCCCAAGTGATTCCCAAAACCAGCGGGCTGGCCGCTCAAGAGTGGATCCCTGACATCTGGGCTCTCATGAAAGGATGTGGCACCAAGCTTACTGAGAAGCCAAAGAAGCATCCAGATCTCCAGCTTAAGGATGCATATATAATCATGCTTGTCCTTTTCTGATGGGACCCATACCACCAAATGACTGAGTTCAGAGCCCTACTTGGGCTCCATAACATATTTATTGCCTCTCACACTGCACAGCTCTGAATGCATGGGCTTGTGGTTGGTATTTTGGCTCTGATCAACCAAGCAGGTGATGAGTGGGATGGTGACTCTTATTTTCCACACGTCCCAGCAATTGGTGCCACAGATACCTGTTATCTGTCCAGTATCACGGACAATGCCCTTTTTATATCCAACTATAAATTGGTATCAATGTCCAGGATTACAGGATACTGGGAAAAAGAACACCTACAAAGATAAAAAGAAGGAAAAGCAGGGAACAGTCATTGGTACATCCCTAGCAGCTCTCCCAAAAGGGACAGCATTTTAATAAAACCTAGTCCAGCTACTCCAATGGGTACCTGTATGAAAAATTCTCTCAGTTTTACTCAATATCTGGAGCGCAGGTAATTAAAAATACTGCATATTCCTGAGCCATCAGATGAAATGCACTAAAGAAGCATCAGAGAAAATCCAAGAGGCAGCCACAGTATGGAAGTATTCCCTGCTGGCCATGCTGATGTACACCTGGGAGATGTGTTATACTACAATATTAGGGACACAATCAGAGAGTGCAACCCCAAGATGTTCAACCAGGTGCTTCTTGCAGCCCATAACCACACTTGGTTTTTCTGTGTCATAAGGTTGCTGACATGTTCACCAAGCTGGCCCTGAACGCTCATAGCAGTGGCCTACTCTCATTTGAAAACAGATGGAATTTCTGTCAAACCCAATGGATTCAAACTGGCATCTTATCCACGTTAATAAAAATACAATTCCTTGATTACTTTTCATTATTTACTCCCAGAAAATACTATGAAATTCAATAAGGAAAAATAGCATGTTTTTATATCAAAATTTACTAAAATACGATTAGGTTTCACTAGATGTACAGTGGTTTTCAAAGCTACAACGCTAAGCAACAAAACTGAGATTTAAGAGAAAGCAAATAAGATCTTTTAAAAAAACTCAGAAGTAAACAAAATTAAAACCAATTAAATTACATTGATTAATAATAGATTTGGGTTCACTTAGATTTTGTCTTTATCTGAGTTGTGTCTGGTTGAATCTTGGTTGCTTTCACTTAAAACTCAGCTTTGTTACTTAGCACCATAGCTTTGAAAACAACCATATAAATATTACCTAAAAACTTACAATACATCTAATCAACAAAAGCTTAAAAAATAGGGCCCAACCCTCTGTTTCTGGACCCCAATTCAATATCTTTGGCTTTCCCAGTGCAGTTTTTTCATCAAACCAAATGCATTAACTGTTCAGGCCTCAAAAGCATTAAACACCTAAGAGGCTTTAGCTGCTTTTTAACAAGACCAAACTTCCTTCAGTGGCAAATTGTAGACAAAAAATATATTAGCAATTGATTTTCAGAACCAATTAGGCTTAAAGAGCTTGATTAAATAAAGACTGGAATAACCAGATATCCAAACCTAAAAGCTAAAATGAAAGCCCCCAAACCCTTACCAAAAAGGTTTAAAAAAGCTTACAATAAAATTTTAATAGCATCAGATACCATCTCCTTAAAAACCCAAACTTTAAGGCTAACAAGAGGGCAACAACTTTTAATCCCAACCCCTAAAAAATAAGTACAAATAGGCAATAAAAACAGAAAAATTAAAAGCAAAATGTCTCTTTTTAAAATAGCAATATTTTCAAACTTTATTTATATACTGATAATAAGTTTTACTCAGATATGCCCCGCAAGGAGTAGTTTAAGTCAGCCAAAAAGACCAAGGAAACTATCACCCAAAAGACAGCCAATACTCTGAAGGATTTTTTATCAGAAACCCCACCAAAAGCTCCCCAGGTAAGCTCCTCTACAACAGCGCAAAAGATGACACTCCAATCAAAATCCACAAGTAAAGGAATCCAAGAAGAGGCAGATACATAGCACCAAGAAGACCAGCCAAGAAGCCCAAGATGGAATCCCAAGGATGGTGATAAAGAAGGTTCAAATGAAGAGAATGCCCACAACAAGAGAATGTGTATCCCAAGACAATCCAGAGCCTCACATCAACTGTAATCCAAGAAAGGAAAGATCACCAAAAGATGGATTACACAGATGCCCCTGGCTTTGAGCCAGAGAGGATCAAGAGCTTGTGCAACAAGGATGGAAATCTCACCATCCTAATGAGCTCCCCATCTTCTTCTTTATACTGGCTGCCCAGGAGAGACCTGATACTGTATATGATGACCATTACTTCTATAACTGCAGGCTGTTTAGATCTACAGCCCTGAAACATTCTCAGGCGCAAAAAATATTTTTGCTCCATGGTTGCACCCAACAGGTTTGGATTGCCAGCAACTCCCCCTGAAGAGCACAAGCATCCTCCTCCCAGATATCCTTTCAATCTTCTAGTGGGGTAGTACACTATACCCAGCATTTCACTGAAGTCAAACCTATCCTCCTCAGATATAGCCACCCATGCCCTATCAAATCTAAATGACCTTTAGCAGCCAGTCCTCCATAAAAATCATCAGGTTCATAGCCAACAAAAGAAAAATGTCACTATCTATTTGGAATCTGGTTGATAATCAAGTCAAGTATACAGATGCCATGTTTATACTTGCTGGATGAAGGTCCAAAAGAGGTTGAGGAGAGAGTGAGAATATATGCAACCGAACTGAGTCTGGAGGCGGTTACAGAGCAGGAGGTAAGGGTATTGGGTGCACCCTTCATCATCTATCCAAGATCTTCATCCCACACTGGCCATCCATGGGAGAATAGGGGGAGAGTTTACCTCTCACCTACTGGCTTATGGCTGGGACCTGGCAGAAGAGCTATATAGATGCCTGGAAGGTCCTCAAGCAAGAGATTGTGAAGTGATCCTGGAGGGGCAGGGCTCACCTTGTTAGGGTGGCTGCTAGGGCAGCGGTGGATTTGAGACGGTGGCGCATTTCCTAAAAGGGAGCCACCATCTCAAACCCAGAAACGGTTTTGAGAAACCCTCCTCAACAAAGGCTTCCACAGAACCATTTCTGCACTCAAGCTTGGGCAATTTTTTTCAGACCCTTTTCACCTTCTATACTCAAACATTGGAAAATAAGGTTTCAGATTTAAAGCTGTTCCAAAAATAAAATTTATTGTAGCTATTAAAAAGAATCTGGCTGGCCAGAAAATAGAAACCCGTCTTAGGCCTTCCTTTTTGAAATTTTGGATTCCCAACAACGTAGGGGAATCCAAAAGAAGCTTACAGGGAAGGGAGTCCAGGACAATTACAGCATTTGCTGTAATCGTCCTTTATGTGGCTGACACAGCCCTAGTGGTCACCCAGGGGTCTGGTCAGCTTGATCTGGCTCAAGGACCCTAAGCTTGAGCTCCTTGGCTCTGAGCCCTCCCAGTCTATAGCATTCAGGAAAGCCTTTGGCGGTGCAGCCCTAGGTTGCTACTTCTGCTTTTGCCTGGCCTGCCTTAGGGAGATGAAGACCTTCAAGGATCTTACAAGAAGTAAACCTCAGATACCTAAGGAATTCCCAAGCAGATGCTTGAAAGATACCTTGCTCTGTGCTTTCTGAAGGAGGATGACCTCTTGAAAACAGTGAAGCTTCTGGATATAAATGAATGGGATATGGTCAACCAGGAACTTATGGCTAGGTTCATAGATCACTTCAAGGACCAGTGGACTGGGAAGCTTGTGGGAAAAGAGATATGGATCTGGGAAGAACAAAATAAGCTGAAACTATGTGAGGTCGGTCCTGAATGAGATACCTTGACCACCTCTACCCTGAAAGGATGGCGTAACCGCTTACCAAGTCAGTGGGAGCTGGTAAGAAATCCTTTGGCAAGCTGATTGTGGGCCTGAAGAAGTCAAAATACAGGGAGGACAAGATCTTTGGAGATGTTGATAGCAGTGCCCCTCCCCCTTCCAGAAACGCCAGCATGCACTCAAGAGAGACACTATGTACACTCTGATAACAGGGGCTACAAGAGGGATGAGATGCTGGAATACCTGAAGCGGGTTGCAAATGCCATGGGCTTTGGGGTTGGATGGTTGCTGACTACTTATTTGATAGATCATTAGCTTAGCTTATACCTATTCCTCAAAAATAGCCAGTTTTTTGGTAATGATCTTTTATAGTTTAGGATTGAGATCCACTTTTATTAAAACTTATTGGCATTAGATGCCTTTTATTTGATGTCGAGAGTTAAACTTATTTTTTATGTACTCTTTATTGACTGCCAGAGCTAGCCGGCAATTGGTTCGATTTTTGTCAGAGAATTGGTTTGCTTTTATTTAAATTTCCTTAGAGTGGCAGAAAACAGTGTGATGTTTTTGTCGGAAAATTGGTCGATGGAACAACAAATGGGTGGAGCATTTTCCTGCCCTGTTTTGAGCATGGGTAGAGTTCTGTGGTGCATCTGTTCAAGCTGACTTTAGTGGTTTTTGTTGCTGATCTTTTGTTTATTAAATAAAATGTTTATATGCAGATAAATTCTGGACTGGCTGCTACTTAAGATGTCTAGGTAGAGCGATCTGTGCTTTATAGGGCACATCTAATTCTTGTTTTGACTGGTTATAGATATGAGCAAAGTTGTATCAGTAGCATAAAAGTTTATAAATTGCAGCTATCTGCACCTTTGGCATAGTTGCAATGTCTTTGTTGGAGGAAGCCTTACCATAGGGGAATCTAGCAAATATTTAAGTGAATGCCAAAGAGAGATATGCTGCTAAAGCCTTGGAGCTTAGCTGACACTATCGCTGAGCCCAAATAGCATAAACATTAAGCAAAAGCACTGCACATTAAATGGCTGGTTATTGAAAAATCTAGAGAAATGTGTATGAATACATGCCAGAATTCAACTCTGTTGGGCCATTCATAGCCAACTTGAAAATACATACCTTTCAACCAAACAAGGCTAAAGTGACATCAAAGGTTATCAATGGAATATAAATCAGAAGATGTAGTCTGCTTGAGGAATCGGATGGGGTAAATGAAACTAAAACACAATTTTAGTATCCAAGTCAGGGTAGAGGCTTCGAAGGTAATCTACTTCGCGAGACTGCAGAAGAATGGGCGCCTGGTTGTAATCGATAGTTGAGTTTTCGCCTGGGAAGAAAAACTCCCCGGGTGCTGGAAACAGTAAAAGGCGAGCACATACGCATCTTAAGAACCCCATATTATTTGGACACTCGGCACATGATTCATTAAACACTATTGAAATGCAAATCAATAAGCAGCGTTTGAATCTCAAGTAAACAATCAAATTACCAGGGAACACCCCATCGGCTGGTGTGGAGATCTGAGAGTCAAGTTGGAAATAAATCGAAGGCCACCAGAACTTTCGAGAGAAAAGGATATCTCTTAATTCAAACAAAGAAGTTGGCGGAGGGATCTGAGGCAAACACCTGAAAATGAGAAAAAATAAAAATGGGAATTACCTGAAAGTCTTAAGAGCCTTTGCCAAAAAGTACCACAGCGATGAATCATTTGAATTGCAACCTGTCTCTATTCTGTCAAGAAGAATTGGAATGAGCAGCTTTAACGCTACTGCTTGAGAGTCTTGATCCGAAATAGCGATTGTTTTGAACATATCTTCAATCACCGGAACAAATACAAGGTGGTAATCAGCCAAAGCATCCATCTGCAGCCATTTTAAGCCCACTGTAGCCCACTTCATATTAGGGAAAACGCCATCAAGGTCCCAGGCAGTGTGGAAACGAAGCCTTGCAACTGCAGGATTCTGGCCTGAAGCCTTTTCTAAATGATCAAGAAGCACTCGGATTTCTTCCCATTCCTCTCTGTCGCGAAGTGCCCTCATGTGCTCACCAGCATTTGGATTGCTCGACTCAATACCCGCCTGGGCAACAAGGGCCCGAACCAAATGTTCAGCAAAGAGATCAGAATCAGGATCACATGATTGGCTTTTGCGGAGTAATTTAATTGCATCCACAAGCCATTTCCTTGTTACGCTGGAAGGGCAAATGTATTCTGTATTTTAGATTTGCTGTCAAGAAAGTGTACCTCTTTCGTTGGGCATAAAAACAAACCCTGTAAATGGAACCCAAGCATTACTAGTTGAGCATAAGGCAAGCCTCACACCATCGTTTTCAGCATAAAAGCAATAAATACTAAGAGCCAGCAATCCACAATATCCATGAAGAAGGGAATTCATCTGGAATTCTTTATCTTGTAAATAAGATTGCAACATTGAAAATCCATCTTGGAGCCTTTTGATTCTGTTTTCGTGTGGGCTGTGCTCGTAAATTAGAAGATGGAACGTCAAAATTTCTATCAGAATGCCAACTCGCTGAGGTGTACTAGAAGTAGAATTTAGAAGTTTGAGGTAAAACTTCAAAGTGGCATCAGTTCTGCCTTCAGAGAAGTCTTGGTGATTAAGACCGTGGATACAAGCTAGGCTTATCTAAAGGCATATTTAATACTTCGGACCTATGATGCTAGATATTTTCAAGTCAAACATGTCTCAGCGGTGCCATTCCCTAAATTAAAAGAGCATCCAAATCAAGATCTTTTTCCAAACAAAATTTAAAATGATGTCGTTAAAGTAACCTAGACTACACCTATCACCTATCAATAAAAGAATACTTGCTTTTACAGCCCAGAATGCTCTGGTGACAATGTTAAGCCGATACCGTTAAATCTTAACAGAGTACAAGCAGAAATTGTTGGGTAAGATTCTTGTTTGTGTACCTAAAAACTTAAGAACACCTGCTAGTCATTGTAGTCAGTAGTTTTTATAAGCTTGTGGAATGAACAAGAGAAAGTGAGGCATTGCTTTCGTAGAATAATATCCATCCGAACAAGAGGCCTGGAAGTGGGATGAGTTCGATATAATTCCCGTGAAATTATATAAATGCAATTTTATGGTGTGCTTTGAAATATTACTAGCCGAGGACTTCTATTCGAGCTCATTGTGCAGGCTGTTTTAGAAAACTGCAGTGACCTGAGGTAAGGTTGCAAAATAGCTCACTAAAGCTTCTAGCTAGCTTGATTCTAAATTGAGCGATCTGCAACCGGGAGTTTTCAGATGTAAATAAAAATACAGTTGGTAGGTCACATCCCTTTTAGTTATTGATCTCACATATAAATTTACAACCTTGTAGAGGAGTAAACCTAGCTAGCATTCAGATGATAGGATTACAAAATGAAAAACAATGTTATTCTTGGCCTGAATGGCAAAGAGGTAAAACTGGCTTAGTGTTCCACAAAGAAGAAAAAATCAAGACCTAACCCCGTAGTGTTTAAAGAATATTATAGAACCTTTATGTTTTTACTTTAACTACACTACATATGGTACTCTTTAAGCCAATGTAGAAACACTTTCTGGTTGAGGATATAAACAACCCTGGCTGTGCGCCATGCATCGGCTTTAAAGAAAGAATAAAAAATGGTTTTGTATTTTTCAAATAGTAAACGCATAGTTTTAGAAGAAAGAATACGACTTACTTTGCAGAAGGACGAGACGAAATTTGCTGAAGTCGTACCTAGGTATAGGAGACCCTGTGAAGCACGAGCGTACTGGTGGGAAAGCAAACTCTGGTTAACGTATCGGATGTAGGCCGAGGTGGCGAAATTCCTTCCGGCATACTTCCGCTTCGACTTGAGCATCTTGGCCCTTGACCAGTGCAACGACAAACCAGTCTGGTTTTGTAAAGGTGGATCTAACTCCGCTCTTCCAACCCCCAGTTCCTTTAAAGCTGAAGAAAATTTATGGCGTATAGTTCGACAGCTGCTTGCCACCTGGGATCAAAGGCAGCTTTCGATTCGTCCCAGTGGATCACATATCCGTTCTTGGCAAAGTTTGAACTAACTGGTACACAAATCATGTCGAGCTTACTTTCACCAGACATATATTTTATCATGAACTGTCAAAATATGCTAAGCATCCATGTTTCAATATTTATATTATTTAGATGGCCTACTAATATAAACCTTTTATGTGTTAGAGATATCACTGTACTTTTAAGAAACTTCAACGGAAAGAAAAAAACAGAGTTAGCTGAAGAAAATGTTCTTGTTAAAAAACTTCAATAAATATGAGATGTCCAAGGATCACTAAGAGATTCCATGTGCACAGAGTAAGGGGTGAGGGTTGTGGGTACATTAATGTAAAGGCCTCGGTGGTATTGGGAGCGGCCAAAGATATATGTGGTCAACAAAAAAACTGACCCCATGCAATTGAAGTTGGATAAAACACTATATTGAACCATTATACTACTCATGGCATGTTTGTATCAGCCAAAGCACTTATCAAGCTATGGTATATGGGGCGAATACTAAGATATTTATGATAAATTAAAGGCTAGTCACCTCTATTTAGATGTGCTTTCTAATATAGGGTTTCCGATGGGCCAATTTATCTTAAATTTCAACAAATTCGAGCAGACAAGGCTTTGCTGGGAAGACAAGGCCAACATAGGCAGCATGAAATTTTCTTGGGTATAACAAGGCTTACTATTTGATCCCCTCTTTTATTCATTATTCAACTGGAAAAATCAAATACCTGTTAAGACAACCGAAATACCATATGGTAGTGACACTATATGCAACTAAAAAAGAAATTGTCCAGCTTCAGCAATTATGTTTGCCACTTGACTAACAAGATATACCCTGCTTTCTGATTCTGCATGTGTCACTTCTGCAATACAAACCCAAATTGTCGCCAGGGAAAATATTGTCATCCTCATTTGCATCTCTCTAATATCTAACCCATATCATATTTCAGCAAAAAATATCTTCCTCAACCAAGTATCTCTTCCCTGTGACCTCTTCTCAACATTGATAGCTGCCAGCATTATTCCTGATGCTAAGAGAAAACCACTGGAGAAAAACAAGCAGCAAAAAAACACAATCTGGAGTGCCATAAATATACCTCTGAGAAGTATTGTCAGGGATCCAACTTTGGGTGCCAGCCCATTGTTTTCTGGGAACGTATGGGCCGCAGTTTTAGCAGCAGGGCCCACCACAGGATCAGGGCTAACTTTATAAGGTAGGACATAGACTTCCTCACCCAGGACCACAGGCCAGCGGCCGGGATTATTTTGCAATCATCCCAGTGAGGGTGACATATACAATCCCAAACAGCTTGCTTGTGTGGTCGGTTGGGAGGTCAGGAGAAGAGACAGGCATTTGCTTGGGGGTCACAGGGGTTTCCATATCAAGTTGGAAGGCAGACAAGAAGTTGAACTTGCCTTTAAACAGTTTGGGTTCTGATAGGATCCAGGGTCCTTGACGGTTGTATCTAGTTGCAGATCTTATGTGGGCCAAGGGATGTAGTCCAAGAATCTTTTCCAGGGTGTCAGGGATCCATTCTTGGGTGGCTGGCCCACTGTTTTCTGGATTAATTTGGGCCAGGTTTTTTGCGGGTAGAGCCCACCACAAGAGAGGAGCTAACTTAAAAAGGTAGAAGAAGGACTTCCCCGCCCAGGACCACGGGCTGGCAGCCAGGATTATCATGTCAATCACCCCTGTGAGGGGGATATACACAATCCCAAATAGCTTGCCCATGTGGTCAGTTGGGAGGTCGGGTGAGGAGGTGGGCATAGGCTGGGGGGTCACAGGTGGTTCCATGCAGAGGTTGTAAGCAGGAAGGCAGTTGAATTTTCCTCTAAACAGTTTGGGTGTAGAGAATATCCATAGGCCTTGACAGTTGCATCTAACTGCAGATTGTATGCTGGCCAAAGGATCTAGTTCAAGTATTTTCTCCAGGGTGTAGTCCTTATATTCAGGCTTTAAAGGATAATCCGTGAAGTGGACAGGGCCAAAGGGAACAGCTAGAGGACAGAAATCTGCGGGCAGAGGGGCAGGAGGACCAGGAGATCTTGTACTGAATTGATAGATGGCAAATACAAAATAAGGCAGTAGCTGTGGTGAGCTAAAATAACATAACCTTTATTCAAAAATGGCAATAAGGGTTGAGCGCGGCATCTATAGGCATATATAGCATCCTGCCTCCAAACTTAGTATCTTTCATAAGAGGTTCTTCAAAATATCGGGAAAAGTGCTGGCAGGTGGCCAGAAGGCCCGGGTGCAGATGCGGCAGAATGGCACCTTGGCTGGGTGTTCTCTCATTGGTTGGAACGTCCAAATCAGTCACTTGATTCTCTTGATTTTTGGCTGTGATCACAGGGTTGGGCCTAAAGCCCGTGCTTTCCTTTGGTGATGGAATCTGATTGGGTACCCAAGAGGACTTCAAGTTCATGAAGTTCACACAGGAACTTTCTCTGCCTCTATTGGGCAATTTGAGAAGCTCCTCCTTGGGTACCACCATAACCCAACTTGCACTGGTATTCTGACTTTGGGACTTAGCAGGGGCTTCAGCTTGCAGAGGCTCAGTCTCAAGAAAATGCGGGCAGGTGGTCCCTTGGTGCATAGGGCTGGCAGCCTGCAGAGAATCAGGGTCAGGGTTCAAATCCCACTCCTGGGCCCAGTTCCTTGGGGGGAAAGAATTGTCAATCCTGACACAGGGTATAGTCCTTATACTTGGGCTTTAAAGGGTACTCTGTGAATAGAATGGGATCAAAAAGAACACCTGGAGGACAGGAATCTGCAGGCAAGAGGGCAGGAGGGCCAGATGATCTTGTGCTGAAAGGATGGATGGCAAATAAAAAATAGGCAACAGCTGTGGAAGCCAATATGACATAACCTTTATTTAAAAATGGCAATAAGGTTGGAGCACAGGGTCTATAGGTCTATATAGCACCCTGCCTCCAAACTTAGTATTTCCCATGGGGATTCATCAAAATATCAGGAAATGTGGGGCTGGAGGGCCAGGACGCCTGGGTATAGAAGCAGGAAAATGGCACCCCAGCTGGGTGTTCTCTCATTGATTGGAATCCCCAAATTGGTTACCTGATTCTCTTGTTCTTGGGTCATGATTGTGGGGTTGGGCCTGAAGCCCGTGTTTCCCTCTGGTAACTGAACTTGATTGGTTACCTGTGAAGACTCCAAGTTTACAAATTTTACAGAGGGGCTTTCCTTGCCCCCATTAGGCAAGTCAAGAAGTCCCTCCTTGGGTGCCACCACTCTCAAGTCCATGTTGGCATTCTTGCTTTGGGACTTAGCCTGGGCTTCAGCTCAAGGGGGCTCAATCCCAGAAAAACGTGGGTGGGCGGTCCCTCAGTCCCTGGGGCTGGCAGCCTGCAAGCATTCAGGGTCAGGGTGCAAATCTTGTTCCCAGGCCTGTTTTTCCAAAGGTAGAGAATTGTCAATCCTGACAAGTATAATAAAAATAAAGGGGAAAATCAAGAAGATGATGGTACTTTATTGATATGGATTTAGAGGATTATATGGCATTATGGGAAGCCGCATACCATCCATGTACATCATGGCAGCCATGAGGCTTTTCCAAGTAGTGTTCCTCTTAGGAATTTAAATGTTTGATCCCCATCATAGATGGGCAAATGATAGGAATGCCACCGGCTTGATGATTAGTTGGGAAACCATTCAGGAAGTTACTTGGAAATTACTTTCCTGAGAGGGAGTAATCAAAGATGTTGCTACATCTCCCCCTGGGGTACTGGAAGGTGGACCCTTAGGGATTTTCTTGAGGGTGCTGGGGAATGGCTTGGTATTGATTCAGTTTTGCATTGTAGACAGGTAGTTGAGAGCTATGTTGTGCTGTTCTTGTCTTTCATAGGCAGAGGCAGTCATGGTGCATATGCTTAAGTTATGTTCAAATACCAATGACTTTGATGAGGTAGGTGTTGTTTGGTTTGACTTCCATGACAATTGTAATACCAAGATGAGGGAAAACTTTAGTAACATAAGAAGCAGGTAGGCAGCCAAAGCCATAAAGGCGTAGACAATTGGAAGAAGTGACTTCCTGACAGAAGGCTTTGGCAAGGATGTTGCATTGTCTAAGGTGACAGAAGACAGTAGCGTAGCTGTGGGGATCAATTAGCAAGTTGGGAGTTGGGTGAGATGACGCAGAGGTGTCCACGGGTTCAAAACCATTGAGTGAGGTGAGTTGGCTCATTGTACAATATCTCTTTTCCCTGTGGTTCAGAACCAAACTGAGCATTGGTTGGCTGGTGGCCCCTATCCAAGGTAAGCTGTCAAGACAGTGTGAAGATGATGTAGTTCACTTCTGACTTGGGGAGGGGTAATGGGTTTAGTATGGTACGTTAACCTGGGTAAAGGATGATAATGTGATAATAATGAGAAAGAAACAATGATAGCAAAAGTAATTGAGGGTTTATCTTTATTTATACTAGTGGACTGAAAGCATGATTATTGGAAGGCATAGATTGGGGAACAAGAGTGAGTTGCATCTGTTATTCCCCTTTCTGGATTGGTTGGGTGGTGGAATTGAGAAGGTTTGGTGGATAAGTTTGATTGACATAGTGAAGTTTGGTCTTTTCATCATCAAATTATTTATGAATTTGGTGATGATTTATTGTTGAATAGCCTGTCAGTCATTCCCCTTTGTAGGCTCCAAATTGGGCAGCAGTTCCTAAGTTTGGTTTGGGAAATTGCCTTCCTGATTTTTGTTGGCTATTTCCCAAAGGAGTGGATGGGGACTGGCCTGTTGGCATGAAAGGCAAAGGCTGGCAGGTGGCTGGCAGGTGGCAGGCTGGCCCATAGGGCCTGGTTTGAGGATGACTTGCAGGTGGGGCTTGCAAGAGTGGTGGACATCTGCTTGGTGGTGGCGGGTGCCTGCGCAGTGGTGGCGGACGTCTGCTTGGTGGTGGCAGGTGCCTGCAAGTTGATGGCAGGCAATAGCTTGGTTATGACAGGATTCTGTGTGGTGACAGCGGGGGCCTGCGCGGTGGCGGTGGGCGTCTTCTTGGTGGCGGGGGGGTCTGCACGGTGGCAGGGGCACCGGCATTGACAGCGGGCAACAGCTTGGTCGTGACAGGCTTCTGCATGATGACATCATGTATCTGCTTGATGGTGGCAGGGGCCCGCACGGTGGAGTGGACAACTTCTTGGTGACGGCAGGTGCCTGCATGTTGACAGCAAGTGACTGCTTGGTTGTGGTGGGCTTCCGCATGGTGGTAGTGTGTATCTGCTTTATGGCAGCAGATGTCTGCACGTTGACAGCAGGTGACAGTTTATTGATTACACAACTATAAGTTTCAGGAATATTCCTGACACAATTCCTGGTCCTTGTAACCCTGGTTCCAATTTGTGCATGTTGTGACTAATAACCCAGATCTTGTCCCCAACTTGGAAGTGTTCCTGTTGTTGTCAGGATAACAGGAGTACTGTGGAGCTCCAGCAGGTGAGGGAGGAGTCAAAGCAGGTACTTGCATGGCCCACCAGATGATGGGACCTAACTTTACCAGGTAGGAAAGGGCCTTACCAGCCACAGCCCAGGGCCCAGCTACTGGCAAGGCAGAATCAATCAACCCTGTGAGCTCCAGATAAAGCACTCCCAGGAATTGACTACTCTGGCCCGTGGCATCAGAAGTGAGTGGGGTTGAGATGGTTGGTTTAGGTGTTGGGAAAGGTTCCATGGGAACCAGGTAGGCAGCAGGATTGTTCTATTTCACGTTGAAGATCAAAGGGTAAATGGTGATTGCTTTGCTGTCACAGACAATTTGGTAGGGTTCTTTGGGGGCGTTTGGGCAGGTGTACCACTGCAAGTCTTCCAAGGTACAGGGTTTGTGATCAGGGTTTGGAGGATACTCAGTGAAATGCACAGGGCCAAATGGAGTGTTGGGTGGGCAGTAGTAGTCAAAGGCTTCAGTTTTATCAACTGGAGTCTGGCTATCTATCACTTTGGATGATTACTGACACTTTGGTGTTTGCAGATGGAAGAATATCAAAAATAAGTATGGAAACAGATAGGTGAACCAAAGGTTCATAACAACTTTATTGGTAAGGATGACAATACAGAACTTTTCCAGGTGCTTCTGATTTATATACTTACTCACATGCAAATGCCTCTGGACATTCTTCTGGTGCTATCTGTGTGGCAAGGCTTGACATCTAAGGCTCTACTGTTTGGTTGGCTGCTTCATGGTCATTTTTGGGGTTTTCAGGAAAACTTGCTTGGCTTTTTGGTGGCCCATCTTGGCTTGGCTGGTCATTGGTTCTGGCAGGTTTGGCTTCTAGGGTTATGGGAGTTTTCCCAATTTGATCACCATTTTTGGACTGGCTTGACAGGCTTTCCTGAGCCCAAGGAACTTGATTAAAAAAGGGGTCCCCAATTGGGGACCCCAAATTACTTAATGGAGGGTGGGCTTGATCTGGGTTTACTGGGCAGCTAAAAATAGCCTGCCCAGGCCCAGCCAAACCCACCAAGGCTTGGGCGTAGCTTTTGGGGCCCAGAACAGGCCCCACAGCTGCCACCAGGGTGGTGATGGTTCATGCACCTTGATTTTTGCTTTTTGAAGCAAGTCCAAGTGTGGGCAAATCTCCCCTGTCCCTTACTCCGCCTGGAGAGGAGCGGGTTCAATTCCTGCCCGGGGCTTCAAATTTGTTACTTTTGTAACAGTTGTAATGTGATTGCTTTCCTCTCAACTCTTCCCTTTTTCTTATGGTACTGGTCTCTCCTGGAGTGCTGTACGTAAGGATCATTATTTTTTGGTACTTTCTTAGGTAGAGGTAATTGTGGTTCTGACTTAGTACTGATAATAGCGGGTTTATGTACATAGACAAGTTCATACAGGCTTTTGCCTATATTGAAATTAACTTGTGCTCTTCACACCATAAGCACAGTTGGCAACATGTCAACCCAGGCTTTTGGATTGTTGTCAGACAGTTTAATGATAGTTTCCACAAGGGGACCATTTAATCTTTCAACTCTTCCATTTTCTTGTGAGTGATAGGGACTGGCAATGGTGTATTCCATTCCATTTTTAGCAAGGTAGATATTGGTGTCAATAGATTTGAGTTTGGTTCCTCCACCTGTGATATAGAGTTCAGGTTTTTCAAACTTATCTATGATTTCTTTGCCAATAAATTGTCTTAAATTGTTTTCTTTATGTTCTTTTGTGGCTTGTGCTACAGTCCACCTAGTTGCATATTCAATAGCTGTGAAAATATACATTTTACCTTTTTTGTTACTGGGCATTGTTACCACAATATCCAGAGACCACACTTATAACATTTGTGTGATTGACACTGATATAAATGACTTGGGGGTGCCTTAGAGCAGGCTTACTTTTCACAGACTTTACATTGGTCTAGTACTTCCTTGATGTCATCCAGAATGTTGGGTCACTAGTAGCATATCTTGAGATATTAGTGTAGGTTCCTGATACGTGTGTGGCCCAGATATCTGTGGTAGCAAATAATTAGGTCAATCTTTTGTGTTGACAACACATAGGGTACAGTATTACTGCTTGGTAATATGTGTTGTAGGGTACCATATATGTTTTTGAACAGATGTTTGTTCATAGGGACCTTCTCTTGGACGTCCATTGGTGTACCAATGAGAACCACTTTTTAGACATTCCCCATTATTAACATGGGCCAATCAGGGTCTCCATCAGTACATAGGAGGCGTTTACAGTATAGCCTTGATAGGGCATCTGCAGTAAGCATTTCCTTGCCTGGTTTGTATTCAATTATCATGTAAACCCTTTGTATGAGGCTCATTCATTTGGCCTGTTGTCTAGATAGGTGATTTTTGAGTCTTAAATAATACCAATGGCTTGTGGTTGTTTAGCACTTTGAATATTGTGACAATCCACATGGGAGCCGTTTGCAGGTGAGAGTTTATTTGGCTTCAAATAAAGACACAATGCTGAGAATTGATAATGAGCTGTGGTTTTAAGACAGGTATAAGTCTAGTAGAGAGCATTGGCTACTAGGGAAGGTAAGGCCTTACTAGTAGATAACAAGGTACTACTAGAGGTAAGTGATAGACCAGCGGGCGGCTGTGGGTTTTTTTCTCACCCAGCAGGGAATGATGGCTGCTAGGGGTGGGGAGTGGGCCACCCTGGTGGGTAACACATGCTACCAGGGCTGGTTGATGATGTGACCTTGGCAGGTAACACGGGCTGCCAGGGAATGAAGGAGCTAAGATAGCTCTATATGCCCTTGTGTGCTCACAGGAGGTCTTTGAGCAAGCACTCTACCTAACAGACTGGTAGGGTGTCCTCATCTATGGTTCCCTGGGAGCTTTGGGGAGGTCCCAAAGTGACCATTGGAGGGCATGGATATGCTCAGGGGTGTCACCAGGGTGGTTGCTCAGGGAAGCAGCTAAAGAAATTGGTGTGATCAGGCCTCTGGGAAGTAAAGTTGATTACTTTACAACTGAAAGCTTAGATTCAATCACCTGAGTGAGTAAAGACAACTGCACAGACATGAGGATTGTCTGTGGTTGAATGGTCCAGGTGGAGGACACTTTTAAGGGGCCCAGCCAAGCGCCAGTAGCCTTTTAGACTTATTGCCTGAGCCTGAGGTATTGGTAACAGGGACTGACAATGGAACCAAGATGGTTCATTATGAGGATTGAAACCTAGATGGTTCATGGTGAGGACTGATTGATAGCCTGGAAAGAGACAAAAAAGGACTGCTGATGGATAGTTAAGGACTAGCTGAAGGATCAGGAGATTGTGGTGCAGGACCAGCTGAGAAACTGGAAAATGGCTCAGAAGGATTAGCTGGAATTAATACAGGAGCTAGAATGCTGGTGTTGGACTTTTGAAAGAGAAAATGATAAGAAAGAATCAGTAAAATAATTAATTAATGCTGCCAGAAGATATGATAAAAAGGCTGATATTATAATTTAAATAAGGAAGGAGAAAGGAAATAAGTTACAGTGTTTAAACTGTAAATTTATTAAGAGTTTTTTTTTTGAGTCTGAAGAGCCTGAAGAGACCAGAAACATGAAAGAGAAACAGTGAAAAAAATGTTAGAATTTTGCCAAAATGAAGGGAAAAGGCAAGGGGCAAGCAACGGGCAAGTTTGAAGTGCTAAAATGCTGAAGAAAATGCGGAGAAACTTGGAGAAACATTGAAGAATTGAGGATTCAAAAATCCCTTAAGTAAAACATAGGCAAAAGCGCTTGAGTTTTGCCAGAAAAACATGATGGGAATCACAGCAAAACCGTTTGAAACATGGAGTAGTTGTTTATCTGGAGCAAGACAGCGCCAGGTTCAAACCATAGTCAAGAGCAAGTCATTCTGAGTAAACTTTTTGGCAAAACCATTGAATCTGAGTGCTTGATTGGCTACAGTTTGAATCCTGTTTGGTCAGTGTTTTGATGGGCTTTAACTTGAGATTTAAAGCCTAAAAAATGAGGAGCAGAAGCAAAAAATTCAGGGCTATCATTGGATAAAGTAAGTTATTAAGTTTAATATATTATAAGAGAGATAAAAACTGGATAGTTTAAGCTTTGGGAAAGAAGAGTTCTGAGAGAGATTTTGGACTAAAACAAGGAGTTATAAAAGGGGGAGCCATCTGAGGCTTAACAGGGACTGGATCAAGTGGATTAAAAAGGCCACTAGGACTACAGAAGGAGCTGAAGACCAAGCTAGAGGTGCAGAAGCCTAAGATACAGCAGCCAAGGCCAATAAAAAGAATTCTGAGCTAAAAAAGCCTGCAGAAGCCCAAAATAAAGGTGCAGGAGCCCAAGACCAATTACAAGGAGTACACGATGTTGTTAGAGGAATCCAAGGTATTGGTAAATCCCTATTGTTTCCTAGACCCCCAGGTAATATAACAGAAGGTTTCTAAGGGGGATCTTCCTTCAGACTGTGAATAAAATCCTATTTTGACCCCTGCTCAAAGTTCTAAGTAGTACAGATAGGCCCTGTTGACACTTGTGATATTGCTGGTATGTCAAACTACAGATAGATGTTAGCTTTGCCATTTACTCTACCTAATCCTATGCAAGAGCACACAGACACAATAGAATAGAACTTTGAATATAATTACGTTTATTGATACTGGAGTACAACACCAGTGGCTGCAACTATCCAGGTGTAACTATAACTTGTCTTCATCCTTCAGTGTCTATGTCAATATATACTGCAACAACCCTTGTCTTGTCCTTTCAACAGTTCTTGGTGGCTACCTTTGCAATAGGTCCATCTTTCTACTACGCCTATCCTGATTGGCTGTCCTTGACACGTGATATGCTACTGGCCTAGCAGGCGTCCATGGCACCACTACAGCCTACGCTTTCTTGACTACCTACTTTCATTTATTGATTGGCTGTATCTTACACGCCACATTGCGCTGGAAGCTACCCGATATGATCAGAAATGTCCCTTTCAGCCCCCACATTGGAAGGTAGAATTCTGGCATCCATTTGCAGGGTTTAATCAGTGATCCTTTCTGGTTGGCAAACCTCTCTTATTAATGCAACAAGCAAATAGGATATACACCAATAATAGCAGACTCAACCATTAGTGACTCAAAGATATCTGCCAGTAATACTGACCCAAACTGATAAGAACCCGATTATACGCTGTGTAATACTGATCCAAACTCGGTATTCTTAGCCATTTGTATATCACTTGTTTGATATGAACATATAAGTCCATCAGGCTGTGTGAGGCTTATTGATACAACGTCCAGTAGGGTAGAATAGGTGATATACAATTGATAATTTAGTGATTACACGCCGGTAATCAGTGATATTCACTATATTAGCTACGTTTATACGGCGTATAATAGTTACATCAATTATAATAAAGCAAGCAATATACGGTGTATAATCACATCACATTGGGACAATCAGTGATAATACAGAGTATAATTGTTACATCTATCATAATAAACTAACAATTACACAACGTATAATACCTACACTTGATTAAGTGATAACCAAATGATAATAAAGCATATAATTGTTACATCTATTATAATAAACTAGCAATTACACGGCATATAACTGCCATATCTATTAATATAATGATGACCAGTGATAATACGGTGTGTAACTGATTAAGATCTGCGTGCAATGACTAACCTGATCATTTGTGGTCAATCACCTAATCTCACAGGCCCCATGAGTGAATTGCCCCACATCTTTTACCCCAGAAAAGGGGAAGATGATACTTATTCTCAAACTTGTAGAAGGTTTACCACTAGTAAGTCCTCCCAGGAAGAGTGGGAGAGGTTGACTAGACACCTTGAAATGACAGATAGGGGAAGGAGTTCATTGGAAATGAGTTTACTAGGTTGCTGAAAGACTGGTACAGGCCTACAGAAGGTTTAGCACCAGCTGAAGTACAAGTGCATGGTGGGGATGCCCACCTAGTAATAGGAAAAGTATTGGAAGAGTTTGCATTAATGCAGGCTCAGTATAAAATTCTATCTAGCCAACACCCTATACTAGTAAATGACAAATCTTCCAAGCCAGTCCCTGGCTATGACCCAGGAAACACTTTGGGGACTGGTGACCAGGAACCCCAAAAATATCTTTGCACCTTCCAGATAGCATTACCACTTTATTAGGCAGTGAACAATGACTATCAGTTCCTTGTCATGTATTGGGTATCTTTGCTCACTGTCAGACAGCTTTCTTGATTCATAGGCTACAGAGAGGAAGTCCTTTTATGCAGTTTAATTTAAATTACTCCTCCTATTGCATAGTTGGAGATCTCAGTTTATAATCTTTATACTCCTTCACATTTGGGATATTGTATGATAGAGGCGGTAACCATTCACTCTTTTAATTATCAGAAGTGTTGTTCTCTCAACAGTGTCCATACAAATTTTGTCAACTTGCCAGTGATTGCAGATAAGGAAGCAGGCAAGGCGCCCCAGTCAGGGATGATCCTCCTAACATATGCTACCATGCCTAGAAACCTACAAAGCTCACTCTTATTTTGTGGTGCTGGCATGTTGGTTATGGCTTGTATCTTTTCTGGGTCTGGTTTTACTCTGTCCTTGCTGATAATGTGTCCTAAAAATGGGAGTTCTGTTGAGATGAAGTCACATTTTGAGAACTTGGCTATGAGCTTGCTATCTTGAAGGGTGTGGAGGACCATGCAGACGTCTTTCCAGTGTTGTTTCTTAGTTGGGCTGTATATCATTATGCCGCCAAGGTAGATGATAGCCTTTTTTACAATGTGATCTTTAAATAATTTGTTCATAAAGGCCACAAAGGTACTTGGTTCATTTTCCATGACAAAGTTAAGGAACACACATTTGAAAGGGCCATACTTAGTTCTGAAAGCTGTTTTAGGTATGTCATCTGATTTAACGCAAAGTTGGTGATAACCTACTGTCAAGTCAATTTTTGTGAAGATTTGGGACCCCCCAGGGCGTCAAAAAGGTCATCAATCAGGGGCAGGGGATACCTGTTCTTAATTGGGACCTTTTTGAGCGCTCTTTAATCAGTGACCAGGAACAATCCTCCATCTTTCTTTGCTATGAAAAATACTGTTGTTCTAAAAGAAGATTTGGATGGTTGGATGAGTCCTTTTTCTAGGACTTTATCCAGATAGGCTTTTAGCGTGTTGTCCTCTTGTGGTGTTAGGAAATAGATGGATCATGATTTTGGTACACTTTCTTTGAGGTCAATTTTGTTTTGAATACCTCTGTTGGGTGATAATACCATCAGCTTTTCTTGGAAGACAGTAGGAATTATTGGATTGGCTGTTATTAAACTGGGTCTTGCTTGAGTGAGGTCTCTACATTCTTGAAATTAATAATATGATATGTGCAGGGGTTCCAGTCAATTTTGATAGGGTCCCATTTTCCTTTTCTGTTTTGGTAATCTTTATAAATACATGGTCCCTCATAAGTGTATCAAGGTGAGTTGGATAAACATGGTGGTGTACTTCTCCTTGTTGTATGGCAAGGGTAGCGCTGTACCAGTCAATGTGTGGGGTTTGGTCTTTCTCATCCAGTCCAGGCCAAGTATAACATCATACTTAGGAATTGAGATAGTTGGACTACCAAGGGTAGTTTTTATGTTCCCTATTAGAGCCCAGAAAGGTTTTTCTTCCTTAGTGATGGGTATACTCCTATTGTCTGACATAACAAATCTCTTAACATTGCTCTGGACTGTGGGTAGTTTCATGAGGTTGGCAATTTTTTGTCAATGAGGGATTAATCCACTCCAGTGTCAAATAGTGCTGTGCCATGATATCTGCAAAAGCAAAAATGACAAGTGAGACGTTTAATTCCAGTTTGGGTGGCAAACAGTATAGGATTGCTGAAGAGTACTTGGATCATGGTAATTGAGTCCACCTCTTGTTCCCTGTACAAGTCCTGTAAAGTGGGAAAGGGAGGCTCGCCTAAACACTTCCATGAGCTTTTCTCTCTTTGGCTTTGTAGTCAGTACTCATCTGGTTCACCTGTGTTATACAATTTCCGCATTGAGGGTGAGAGTTGTTAACTCAGTTAGTTTGTTTTTTGGGTCAAGTATTCTTCTTTGCTATGTGACTCTCTTTCCGCTTATTGGTTACATGCAGATTGTCTGATTTCTGTGAAGCTTGTTTTACTTCCAAGCTTTTTTCTTGGAGGTTCTTGCAGCAGCTCATGTCAAACTGGCATCTGATGTGTGTGGGGAGGCCATTGTAGAAGTCCAGTTGTGGTCCAGCCTCATCAAAGTTAATGGTGCTGGGGCTCAGTCATGTATGTCTTTATAGGCTTCAATATACTTCTCAATAATTCCTGTCATCTTAAGGTTCTGAGTTATGTCATGATCACAGCGTCAGAGTCCTTTATAGAAAATTTATCCAGTAAGGCGTTCTTAAACATGTTCCAGTCTTTGTTGTGACCAGGGTGTTGATCAAACATTTTTCTTACAAAGCAGGCGGCAGCCCCAGTAATGTATGAGACAATTTCACTTGCACAGAGTTTCCAGGGATAGCCTACTTGTGAAAATTTGTTTTGGGTACTTTGAAGCCAAAGGTTGGCATTTTCTTGACATAGTCTTGAGAATGTTATAATTTTTTCTGAGTGTAGGCATTGAAATAAAATGCTGGGTATTTTGTTTACTCCAGGAACTGGAGGTGGGTTCAGGACACCTTGCGTGGTGAGGGAGTTTCACTATTTTCTTGGTACAAGAATATTGTTGAAGTTAGCAAATCCTGTAGGGACTTCCCAATCTTTTTTGTGTTGTCTCCAGCCGGTGGGGAGTACCATCTGCTGGGTTCTTTTCTTTGGAGGAATTTTTAATTTAAGTTGCGCAGGTGTGGATAACCTACCTGTGATACCACTGTTGATTATATAATTTTAGGAAGTATAATAAACAAGATAAAGGGAAAAATTAAGAAGATAACAATACTTTATTTGATATGAGATTAGAGTATTATATAGTATCATGGGAAGCCTCATACCGTCCATGTATGTCATGACAGTCACAAGGATTGTCCAAGTAGTTTTCTGCTTATAACTCAAAAGTTTTGATCCCCATAATAGATGGGCAATTGATAAGAGTGCCACTGAGTTAATTATTAGTTAGGGAATCACTCTGGAAATTACTTTCCTGGGAGGGAGTAATTAAAGATCTTGTAACATAGACAAAAAATTGGCGGGAAACATACATAAACTGTTCAAATTCACCCACCTTTCATTAAGTGTACTCCAGCTCTTTGAAAAATTTGGGGTTTTCAAATCCAAGAAGCAAGTTTCAGATCATAACTGAAGGCACTAGTCCGCTTAAAACTCAGTTGAAGGATTCAAATTTAGATTTGAATGTACAGGAAGGAAACTAGGAGCCATCCAAAAAATTAGGGAGCTTCACTATGCCTAAACCAAGATCAAACTTTTGATATTAATGACCATGCTTAGATATGCAGCCTCCATAAACTCTGGAACAGTTCAAGCAAGACTAAGTGATCTGCTATATACTGTGAATCAAGACAGGAATCCTTACACTATTCAAAGATATTTCAAGATAAATTATAACCCAAAACCAAACCAAAAGAGTAACAAAGCATATATTTAATCTAAAATAAGGCAGCTTTCAGAGCCATGGTGCTAAACAAGGTCAACACATATGAAGGCAAAACAAATTTATATGAAAGCATAGTTAAGAATTAATAACTCCACATTGATTAACAGCTGATTTGGGTTTGCTTTAATTTGGTTTTTACTTGAGTTGACAATGTTTAAATATGAGTTATTTTTTATTACAGTTGTTTTGATCTTGCTTAGTGCAGTGGATTTAAAAACTACTGTGTTGATTATGTAAAGTTAAAGATGAGTTTAGAAAATTCTAATAGTGAAATGCATTAATATATAAACCCCAATTTATTATCATTAATTGGCTGTATTATTTGTTGTTGCAATTGATTATTTGCTGTTAACTATGTGGTTTAATCTGATTGGTTGGGTTTCTACTCAGCTGCCTAGCAATAGAAGATAAAGCTGCCTCAGCTATCAATGAGGTGGTTGAGGAGGCAACTTGATTTCCTATTGCTGAGTTGACTGGGTGAGGAGACAACCAATCAGAAGCAAGTGTGTAGTTAGCAGCAAATGCAAAATTTCTACAGCACAGGAAATAGCCAATCAGGACAGTAGGTTGTAGTATATAAATCTATTGCAGCATTTTCATTTTCTAACCTCATTTTATTTTGACATAATCAATACCCATACATAATCATACAAGCTTTAAACAAGCATTTTTGTATTGTTATTTGTAATAGCTGTTAATGCATTCAAATATGGATACAATCTGATTTAAAAACTCATAAGACAAAACATCAATATTGATATGCTTTTTATTATAATGAATATATTTGGAGTAGACCATTCTATATGTAAGCAACAAAATATAAGGCTTAGTTGCATAAATTCAGTTTATGCATATTCAGATAGTATTTATTTCACAGCACTAAAAATAAATACCTATAGGCAAATCACATGCTAGTAAAGAAAATGTAGAAGGATCCCATTTAATTTCATAATGACTCTACCTAAAAATATATTAGGAAGCTATTCATTTCAAGCCATGATACTGAACTTATTAAATCTGCAAGAAGGAGGAAATACTTGTCGCTCATTGCAGGGTGAGCATGGAAATGTGTTGGCAGAAAAGACATCACTGCTTTCTACACTGGCATACCAGAAAAATTTGGTGGTGATGAGGTTGAAGCACTCCTGGGAGGCCACCAGGGTTGTCTTGAGTCAAATCCAAGGACCAACTGGGTTGGGGTGACACCCTCAGATATACTAGTTGAATGGAAAGGACAAAGGTGAATGATCTGAAAATTCAAAAAGGGGCTCACCATGCCCCAAACATCATGGGTGATTGATAACTAGGAGAAATGTATTTCTATCAATACATGGTCTAATAAAGCAGTTTCATCATCTAAAAAGCCATATGTATGATAATCTTTGGCTCAACAATATCCTGGATCTCAGTATTTTTTGCATCACTTTTTCATTTCTCATACAGGAGCTTTACATGAGTTAATAAAATAAAGTTCTGCTGCTTTTTATCCTCTTGAACAGCTCCAAAATTATCATCACTAGGTAATTTCTCTTTCACGGCAAAGTGGAATAGGGTTTGAGATTGCTTTTATCAATAAAGGGAGATCCCACTAGAAACCTTCTGATTTCCCACCTTTATGGAGACTTTTTGACCTGGTACTCCTTCAGAGATCACTTTGAACACTTTAAAAGACATCTGGCCATTCTGCACCAGCCAGAAATGTAGCCATCAAGATACAGATTGGGGGCCCAGCAAGGATCCTGCTTGCAATAAAAAGATTTCCAAAAGTCCCTTCAGCTTCCCAGCCAGCCTGTGGTTCATAGCAGCTTGTTCCTAACGCTTCTGCCTTCAGAGTGGCACCTGTGGGGTTCCTGGTTAACAGTACCTAAAGTGTGTCCTGGGTCATAGCCAGGGACCAGCTTGGAGGAGTTGTCATTCTCCAACAGTGGTGAATGGTTGGTTAGGAGCTTATACTTGGCCTGCATAAGAGCAAACTCTTCCAGTACCTTCCCAATCACTAGGCAAGCGTTTTCACCATACACTTGTACTTCAGCAGGCGCCAGCCCTTCTGTAGGCTAATACCAATCCTGTAATAGTCTTGCAAACTCTCCTCCAATAAACTCTCTTCCTCTATTTGTCATTTCCAGATGCCTGGTCACCTTTTCCCACTCCTCCTGGGCAGACTTACTAGAGGCAAACTTCCTGCACCCTAGGCAATAGGATTTCTTGTCCCCTGGGCTAGGATAGAAAATGTGGGGCAATTGACTCATAGAACTTATATCCTTTCTTAATGTGGGAAATTTGGGTAGGGGTTGTAATAGGCGCTTTATTCACAGTCAGAAGGAAGATCCCCTTAGAAACCTTCTAATATATGGCCTTGGGATAGGGAATAATGAGGTTTTTGTGCCAATACCTGGAGTCCTTTAACAATCTCTTGGACTCCTTGTACTTGTTCTTGGGCTCCTGTGTTCTAATCTTGGGCTCCTGAAGTCTTTTCCAGCTCTGGCTTCCTACTCTTGGTCTTTGGCTCCTTCTATAGCTTTTGTGGCCTTTGGAATCCACTTTTATTCAGTCCCTCAAGAGTCTCAGATAGCTCTCCCTTTTATAGCCACTTGTTTCAGACCAAAAACCCCTCTTAGAACTTTGATTCTTCAAAGCTTAAACTATCCTGTTTTTCTCCTTCTATAATATATTAAATCTTTGAACTTACTTCAGCCAATGAAATCCCTGAATTTTCTGCTTCTGCTCCTCATTTTTTAGGCTTTAACTCTTAAGTTAAAGCCCTTAAAACACTGATCAAATAGACTCTGGCTTGCAGCCAATCACATGCCTCTATTCAACGGTTTTGCCAAAAAGGTTTCCCTGGATGACTTGCTCTTGACCCTGGTTTAAACCCGAGGCTGTCTTGCTCCAGGTAAACAACTGCTCCACGTTTCAAATGGTTTTGCCGTGATTCCTGTCATGTTTCCCCAGCAAATCTTGAGCGCTTCCACATATGTTTTACTTAGGCAAATTTTGACACCTTGATTTTACAACGTTTCTCCATGTTTCTCTGTGTTTCTCTCAATGTTTGCAACTTTGAACCTGCTTGCTGCTTGTCCTTTTGCCTCTCTTAGTTGCTCTTGGCAAAATTTGCTCTTTTGCCCTTACAGTTTCTCTGTTCTTTTTCCAGCTTCTTTCTGGCTCATTTCCTCCTTAATTCTTCTTTCTAAATAAATTTATAGTTCTAACAAACTATATTTTATTTTTCCTCCTCTTTTTTTATTATATGATATTAAATCCTTTTTTAATCATAATTAGACAGTATTTAATTATTATTTAACTGCTTTTTTATCTATTTTTCTCTCCAAAAGTCACTAAAATCAGCTCTTCCAGCCTCTGCATCCAGTCTGGCTAGTTCATCCTCTCAGCTCTTCAGTTCTTCAACACAAACTTCTGGTCCTTTGGCCATCCTGCTTTACAATCAGCTAGTCTGGCATCATAATCTTCTTGTCCTTCAACTTATCTTCAACCAGTTCCTCAACAAATCCTTAATAGGAACCTTCTTTGCTCCTTCTACATACTGAACCATATTGGTTTCCACAGTTCCATATGAATTAAAAGTCCGTCAACTAGCCATCACTGTGATCAAACAGTCCCTCCTGCTAGTCTTCTCTTTTGATTCTGTGAACCACCTTGGTTCTTTATCTCAGTCCCCATTACCAGAACTTGTAGACCCAGGCATGAGTCTACATTGAACTGGCGTTTGACTGGGCACTTGCAAGTGGCAATCCACTTAGGCCATTCAACCATAGATCAATGTCTATGTGTTGACTTTACTCACCCAGGTGATTAAGTCTGGGCTTTCAGTCACAGAGTAATCAGCTCCACTTCCCAGAGGCCTGATCACACCAAGTTCTGCAGCTTGCTTCCCCAAGCAAACTGCCTTGGTGACACCTCTGAGAAAATCTATGCCCTCCAATGCTCACTTTGGGTTTCCCCCAAAGCTCCCATAGGGGCATAAATGAGGACACCCTACCAGTCTGTTAGGTAGGATGCTTGCTCACAGACCTCCTGTAAGTGTATTAGAGTACATAGAGCCCTCAGAGCTCTTCCCTTTCCTGGCAGCCTGTGTTTCCCGCCAGGGGTCCAAAACCTACTCCCCCCAGACAGACAAAGTTCCCTGCTTGCTATCTCAGTCTTCATCCTTCCGCAGCCACAGTTCCCTGCTAGGTGAAGAACTATAGCCCAAAGCAGCCAATATCTTCTGCTGGGTGGAGGCAACATCTGCCTCTGGTAGTCCTTTGTTACCTATCAGGCAGGCCTTAATTACCCTAGTAGACCATGTTACCTACTAGGCTCACCTTACTTACCCTAGTAGCCCTATGTTACCTACTATCTTACAGCGTCACCAGCTAACCACACAGTGTCACTCTTCAGCATATTGTCTTTATTTGAAGCCAAATCAACCCTCACCTACAAAACAACACACATATGGATCACCACAGCACCCTTTAAAGGCTTAAACTATTGTGCTTACCCCTCCTATTAGGAAATAAGCTTGCACACTTATCTTCTCAGAAGCTTAAAGTATTGCTCCACTGCTCTGCTGAACATACTTCAAGCTTCTGGCTTCCAACCAACAATATTCATTGGTAGACGGGCCGCCAACCCAACCAATAGTGGCAGCTTTCAAAGCTTTGCCATCCATGAAGTTCCACCGCGGTTTGGTTAGAAAATCAGTTCTCACTGCTCAAGCTGCTTGATGGGTTGAAACCTTGCTTGTGCTGCAACTGTGCTATATTGACAGAGTTACAACGGGAAAACTGATTAGAAACTTTTCAGGGATCCAACCCGTGGGGGGTTCCTGAGAACTCACAGGCGGACGGCCCGCGGGCCCAGCAGGGAGAGCCCACCACAGGATTGGGGCTAACTTTACAATATAAGATAATAATTTTCCAAGGACTGCCCAAGGTCCGCTTGTAGGCACCATGGAATCAATCAATCCAGTGAGGGTGATATACATCACCCCAAATACTTGGGGGTAATTGGATTCATCAGTGGCAACAGATTCTTGTGGGCGGTTGGGCCGCGGGGTGTGGGGCGGCGTCATTGGAACCAAATATGCGGGTAGGAAATTATACTTGTCTTGGAATAACAGAGGGGGCCGGATAATTTTGGTGCCTTCTCTGTAAAGGACTTCTGTCTCTCTAGTTCTAGCTTCAGGGTTGTGGATTAGGATCTCCTCCAGAGTAAACTCTGAATACGCTGGGTTGGGTGGGTACTCAGTAAAATGTACTGGGCCAAAGAGAGCTCCTGGTGGACGGTAAAGTTTGGGCAGCTGGTCTGCGGTTTCTTGGGGTAGGTGAGCACAGGGAGCAGAGCCGCAAGGAGTAGACTGTAGATGAAGTAAAACTAATAACAAGTATGGTATGATCTGGGTGAACCAAAGGTTCATGTCACTTTATTGCAAGGATGGCAATGGGCATCTTCCTGGAGACCCAGGGTATAAGTATGCCCATCTGTCATGGTAAAACTTTCACAAATTCTGTTGGCCTGGGGTTTCCTGATTACCAGGTCTTCCCAGTCTTTGGTGGCATCAATTGCAGGGGTTATTTCATTGGCTGGTTTAAACTGAGGAAGCTCAAATTCTCTAGTCAGGTTGTGGGATTGGTTGCCTTTAGGTGGCCTGCGTTCTATGGGAAAATTCTCTGTTTCCCCTTCTGTGCAAGCCCGAGTTATTTTGGAATCAGTGGCTGGGCCTGCCTGCTGATTGGCTGTCTTATCAGGAACCCCCAGCGTGGAGAGTATTGGCGTAGGTAAATTTGGTTCATCAAGCTTAAAAGGATTTTCCAAAGTCAAATCCTGCTCTGGTTTGAGCCCAAAAAACTGTGGGCTGGCAGCCCACAGGGTGTCAGGGTTTGAATACTGTAGTTGAGGCTTTTCAATAAGCATAGTCAATAAGAGTTTGTCATTTGTGACATCATCCCCTTCTCTCCTGTTGCTCTCCTCCTTCTCAGCCCTCTTTTCCAGGTATTGTTGTATGTCTTCTTGTGTATTAGGTAGGTTGGAGACCGGTTCCCAGGTGCTTTCTTTGGGGGGGGTAATCTACCCATTTGACGTAGTACTGTGGGGTATTGTAGTGGAGGCGGTGTCCATGTATGTACTCTACTTTGTATTTGGTTGAGCGCCCCTCTTGGATGGGTGGAGGGTTGGTCTTTATCTTCTGGTGGGGGAGGGAAGTTCCTTCTTTCTTGAATAGCAGTGATTGGTGGAAGACATTGTGGATTTTCCAAGTAGGCAGCAGCTCTAGTTTGTACGCCACTTCTCCTATTTGCTTTACAATCTTGTAAGGGCCACATCAGCGGTGGGCTAGCTTTCTGCTGGGTACGTGTAGGGGAACGTTCTGTGAGTCAAGGTAAACTTCATTGCCTATTTCCAGAGGATTCCTGGGGGCTCTTTTCTTGTCAGCAAACGCTTTGTAGGTCTTAACAGCACAGGTCAAGTTCCTTAGACAGGTTTCCTGGGTGGCGTGTATTTGTTCAATCCAAGATTGTCCTGCTGTGTTATGTTCCTCACTGCCAATGCTAGGGTCCCATGATGGATCAAACCCATAATTGGCCTTGAACGGGGACATTCCAGTGGAGGCGTGGTCTTTACTGTTGTATGCAAACTGGGCCATTGGAAGCATCTTGGCCTAATTGTTCTGGTTGGCGTTGGCATAGCATAGGAGGTATTGTTCCAGGATTTGGTTGACCCGTTCAGTTTGTCCATCTGTCTGCGGGTGGTAGGAGGTTGACACGCAACATTTTATTCCGAGGTCTTTCATCACTTGGGTCCAGTAGTGGGAGGTAAACTGGGGTCCTCTATTGGTGATGATTTCTTCTGGGGTGCCGTGTTGTGTTAAGATGCGGTTGTGGAAGTGTCTGGCTGTTTCAGTTGCTGTGCAGTGGGTAGAGGTCGGAACAAAGTAGGCCATTTTGGTGAAACAGTTGACCATGACCAGGACTGCATCAAAGGATTTTGAAGGGGGGAGCTCTACTATGTAGTCCATTGACACTGACTTCCAGGGGCCAGCAGGGATGTCCAGAGGTCTCAGTAACCCTTCTGGCTTAGAGTGATGTGTCTTGGTTCTTCTGCAGGTTTCACAACTGTTGATGTAGGCAGCTACTTCTTTGTCCATGCCCGGCCATGCGTAGTTCTGCTTGATACTTGAGAGGGATTTGTGTCTACCTGGGTGGCCGGCCATCTCTGAATTGTGGTGGTCAATCAATACATTTGTTTGGGTTGGGCCTTTGGGTACATATATTCTGTTATGGAGCAGTAGGGTAGTACCTTTCAGGGAGTACCCTTTCTTTGAGTGATGGCATTCCGGGTCCTTTGTCAGGGCTTCAACTAGCTTGACTGAGTAGGCGTCCTGCTTCTGGGCTTTTATCACATTGGGTTTGCTGGCGGCAATCTTTAAGTACTTCAGATGTATCCCTAGGCTGGCAGGGTCTAATAGTGTGTGGGTGTTGCAGTCCTTGATTTCCGTAGAGGAGGGGGTCAAGTTGGCTCTCCTGCTCAAGGCGTCTGGTACTACGTTAACCTTTCCTGGCTTGTAGTCTATGGTCAAGGTATAGTTGGCTAGTTCCAAGGCCCATCTTGCTTGATGTTGGTTCAGCTGGCGTGGTTTGAAGAAGTAGACTAAGTTCTTGTGGTCTGTCAGAACCTTTACTGGATGTTCAGCACCGCACAAATACCTGCACCAGTGCTTCAATGTCTTCATTATGGCTAACATCTCCTTGTCATATATTGGGTAGTTCCCTTCAGCTGGTAGCATCTTCTTGGAGTAATATGCTACAGGATGTAGCATACCATCCCCTCCTTCCTGAAGAAGGACTCCACCCACCGCAAAGTCGGACGCATCTGTCTCCAGCACAAAAGGTTTAGCAGGGTCAGGCATGGCAAGAACCGGGGCAGAGATGAAGGCAAGCTTCAGGGTCTCAAAGGCAGCAGTACACTCCAGGGTCCAGACAAAGGCAACCTTTTCAGAGCACAAGCAGGTCAGGGGCAGGGTGATGTGAGAAATTTTTTGGATGAAATCCCTGCAATAATTTGCCAGGCCCAAAAAGCTTCTCACATCTTTTCTGCATTTTGGTACTGGCCAGGCTGTTACAGCTTCTACTTTGTCCTGCGCCATTGCAAACCCACCAGTATTAACCACATATCCCAGAAATTCAACTTCAGATTCAAAAGAATTCATATTTCTTCAGCTTGGTGTGTAGGTTGGCCTGCAAAAGTTTCTCCAGTATTTGGTCAAGGTGTTGGAGGTGTTCCTCATGTGTTTTTCTGTATATGAGGATGCCGTCCAAATATGCCATGCAGAAATGGTCAGAGTACTTGCCAAGGACGGAGTTGATCCTCCTTTGGAAAGTGCTGGGGGCATTACACAACCCGAATGACATGACCAAGTACTTGTACAACCCATATCTAGTTTTGAAGGCTGTCTTGTATTTGTCCCCTTCTTTGATTCTGATCTGGTTGAAGGTGTTGCTCAGGTCAACTTTTGAGTATACCTGGGCTCCTGTCAAGACGTCACATAGGTCATCAGTGTTGGGGATGGGGTAGCAGTTCTTTATAGTGATATTGTTCAGTTTTTGATAGTTTACGCAGGGATGCATTCCACCATCTTTCTTTCCTACAAACAGCATGGGCGAGGAGCAAGGGCTTTTTGACACCCGGATGAACCCTTTTTTTGTCATGTCCTCCAAGTATGTCTTCAGTGCTGCTTGTTTGCGTTGATTACAGCTGTATATGGGGTCATGGTGGGGTTGGGTTCCAGGTAACAGGTCAATGGCGTGGTCATAGATTGAGTGACTGGGGAGCTGTGTGGCTGCTTCCTCACTGAAGATGTGGCTCCACTTCTCCAAGGGGGCAGGAAGACTACCCACACTGGGTTCCATTCTCAAGGTCAGGAGTGTGTTGGGTTCCTTACTGATTGGGCCCAACTGGAACGGCACCACATCAAACAAATTGTCTCCCTTCAAGGCAACCGTTTGATTACAGAAGTTCAGAATAGCACCGTGTCTCTGGGACCAGGAGTCCCCTAGGATCAGGGGGTGAGGAAGCCCTTTCAGGATGATGGGGAATGCTGGGTACAAGTTCTGCCCAATTTTTAGGGGCAATTTGGTTGAGCACCTGAAACCCAAGTCATGGGAGCTGTTTCTCATGATTACTTTGACGCTTTTGTTGGTGGCCTCCAGTCCAAGGTCCTTGGAAAGGGTGACATTGGTAAAACTCTCCTCTGCTCCGGTATCAATGAAAGCTCCAACAGTCTGTGATGTTGTGGATGTTTTTGCTTCAAGATGAAAAAATTTTACAATTGAGTAGAGGTGTTTATTTGTGCCAAGGAAACTGAGGGGTTACTCTTCTTGGGGCAAGCCTTGGTGAGGTGCCCGGGTTTGTGGCAATAGAAACACAAGCCTTCACGGTAGTGGCGCTGTAGTTCATTAGGGGACATTCCTGGTCTGCCAGGCGTTGGGGCTTGGCTTGTGCACTGGGTGGAAGACAGGGTGCTTTCTTGGTTGAGGATGAACCCTCTGCACAAGAGGAGTAGTTCATCTAGGCCAAGTGTAGGGGGATAGTGCTTGAGGAGCTCCTTCAGGGAAGGGCAGGCTCCTCAGCAGTACAGGATGGCCAATAGCTTGTCTTCAAGTTGGGTTCTGGCTTTCAATTTCAGGAACTTGTTGGTGTAAGCTTGCAGCAAGCGTGGTCCTTGTTGGATATCCAGTAAGCTGATCAGGGTGTGATGGCAGGTGTCTTGGTTGTTGCCTGTGGCCATCAGTTTGCTCTCAAATTGGGAGTAGTCTAGGCAGAACTCGACGTCCTTGGCGGTTGCTTTCCCAAACCAGTCCAGGGCATCGCCAGAGAGCATGGAGGCTACTCCAAGGACTTTCTCAGTGTTGTTGGAGTATTAGTTTGTGTTGGCTTGAAAATGGAGGCAGAGGACTGGCATCACTCTTCTGGCTTCTTCTAGGGTGAGCTTCCCCATCTGGGGCATATCCACCCGGGTTGTGGTCTGGTTTACTATGATGTTCTGCACCTGCAAGTTTGGGGTCTTGGTCTTCTCCTTGCCAGGCGGTGTGTCTTTCTGTTTGGGGTTGGTTTGGTGTCAGGTCACTGAGGTGATCAGGTTGGTAGCTAACTTGTACGCATAGTAAGCTGAAATCAATAAAAATAGTATACAAGAAGCCCCAAGAGTTAACAACATCTTGGGGCCCAGGTTACTGTGTTTGAGGTAGATTGCCATAATGTCAGGGATCCAATCTGTGGGGGGTTCCTGAGAACTTGTGGGCAGATGGCCTGCGGGCCCAGCAGGGAGAGCCCACCACAGGATTGGGGCTAACTTTACAATATACGATAAAAATTTTCCAAGGACTGCCCAAGGTCCGCTTGTAGGCACCATGGAATCAATCAATCCAGTGAGGGTGATATACATCACCCCAAATACTTAGGTGGAAGTGGATTTATCAGTGGCAACAGATTTTTGTGGGCGGTTGGGCCGCGGGGTGTGGGGCAGCATCATTGGAACCAAATATGTGGGTAGGAAATTATACTTGTCTTGGAATAACAGAGGGGGCCGGGTAATTTTGGTGCCTTCTCTGTAAAGGACTTCTGTCTCTCTAGTTCTAGCTTCAGGGTTGTGGATTAGGATCTCCTCCAAAGTAAACTCTGAATACGCCATGTTGGGTGGGTACTCAGTAAAATGTACTGGGCCAAAGGGAGCTCCTGGTGGACGGTAAAGTTTGGGCAGCTGGTCTGCGGTTTCTTGGGGTAGGTGAGCACAGGGAGCAGAGCCACAAGGAGTAGACTGTAGATGAAGTAAAACTAATAACAAGTATGGTATGATCTGGTTGAACCAAAGGTTCATGTCACTTTATTGCAAGGATGGCAATGGGCATCTTCCTGGAGACCCAGGGTATAAGTATGCCCATCTGTCGTGGTAAAACTTTCACAAATTCTGTTGGCCTGGGGTTTCATGATTACCAGGTCTTCCCAGTATTTGGTGGCATCAATTGCGGGGTTATTTTATTGGATGGCTTGAACTGAGGAAGCTCAAATTCTCTAGTCAGTTTGTGGGATTAGTTGCCTCTGGGTGGCCCGCATTCTATGGGAAAATTCTCTGTTTCCCCTTCTGTGCGGGCCCAAGTTATTTTGGAATCAGTGGCTGGGCCTGCCTGCTGATTGGCTGTCTTATCAGGAACCCCCAGTGTGGAGAGTATTGGCGTAGGTAAATTTGGTTCATCAAGCTTAAAAGGATTTTCTGAAGTCAAATCCTGTTCTGATTTGAGCTCAAAAAACTGTGGATGGGCAGGCGGCCTGCGAGATGCCAGGGTTTGAGTTTTGTAGTTGGGGCTTTTTGATAAGCATAGCTGATAAGAGTTTGTCACTTGTGACAAAACTGGATGATTATCTTTATTAAGATATGGTAGATATAGAGCTGGGGTGAATTATTATAAGAGGAACAAGATTGTGATGACCAATTAGTTGGACTGGGCAGGGGGTGGCATGATCCTTATAATGAGTGAAGTGCCAAGATAAGCTGTCCACCGAGCTAGGATCATCACTGTTTTTTGATGCTAGATTTAGTTGTTTAAGTTACCTTCTGCATTTGGCTACAGGCCATGGGGTAGTTGGGTTGCATGTTGCTGATCCTCTTGTGCAAAACCTTGCTGGGGGTCAACCTCCCAGTTTTGACAACTTTGTCAATGGTTTTCTAAAAGTCCTTGCCTTCTTAATGGGACAATTTATTCCCAGAATTATGAAATTTCTGTGACACCCAGTGTCTGGTATCCTGACACTTTCCAACTTGCCTTACTTTCATAATACCTTCTAAGAAACCTCCTATGCATCTGGAAGCACATTCATCCCTTTTATGTTCCCTGACTACCATATAAACCAAATCACAATATTCATGAAGCTGCTAAAGGTTTGGATTTTTGGACAATCCAATTATATCAGCCTAGCTTAAAATCCATTTATTGCCTTATTTGATACCAGACTACTTCCCCACCAGCTCGCCTAATTTGCCATCAGATCAGTTTCCAGCTGGCTTGGCCACCTAACTGTTCAATCCTGATTGGATTTACCCACCTGATCTCTTGTCTAGCAACCCTGACTTGGGTCCTGCTGCAACCTATTTGGTTATAAATCCCAATCTATTATTTTCAATAAAATTTTCTTCTCCAACTACTCTTTTAAGCTTCCCCAAAGTCACCACTCCAGAAAAACTAGAATAGTTTCTCTATTTCTTGCCTCCCTGTAGCTTTACTTCATCAGAGGTAAGCTTTATACTGAGAAAGTGTTAGCTGTGGTGCAACTGGACTAGTTACAATCCAGTATTTGGAATCAGGGATGATGGCAGTTCAGGAGAAAGGGATATACAAAAAGGACATTGTGATGCTTTATTGGAAAGTGATACCTGATATACTTCAAAAGAAAGCCACTGATTTATGTGGAGGTGATATAGTGATAGGATCAAGATATGGTGTGGATAGTTAAGAACTATGTGATGGATTGTTGTCTGGTATAGGCTTTGCTCCTAATTTGGGGATATTTTCTGTATCTTGATATTGGCAGCAGAATGTCCCATGTTGTTAGATACATAATGGTGCGGCTCTGTGAGCACCCCTGCATGCTATGAGATATGTTACCCAATGAGGTGTTGATCTTGTGTTGCAACTGAACCAATGAGGATTCAGTATTTGGAATTGGGGAAGACAACAGTACAATAGAAAGGACAGAATAATAATAATAAGGTATTGTTTATTGTAGAATATAGTGATTAATATACTATATGGGGAAAGCCACAAGGCCACAAGGGGATGGCATAGTGGGAAGTTCCATGTAAGGTTTGGAGCCAAGGAATAACTCATGCGGGAATCAGCAAGTCAAATTGGTAGCGCTCCTAATTAGGATGAAGTACCCACCATTAAATATTGCCATCAGATTAATCCATAACGTTAGATACGTCAAGGGGCAACTCCTCAAGCGCCCCCTGTGTATTGTAAGATACGTTAGCAGGCGAGGTTTGAACCTCGGTTGCAACACCCCCTTGCCCCCTGCTTGTCGTCAGACACCAAGACCAGAGTCTGCGGAAGGTCTGGGAAGGTCCACACAAACAACTTTTGTGTGGGGATGGCGCAGCAGGGGCGCAAGCAATCATGGAGAAGCTTCTTGGTGTTCCCTTGGGCATCTTCAAGTTGGTAAGTGTGATTGTCATAGACTGCAGCTATCTTGAAGGGCTCTAGGTGGTTGGGTTCCAACTTGGCAGAATTGGGATTTAGGGTGTAGACGGGGTCACCTACGGCGTATCTAGCTTCAAGGTGCTTTGTCCCTCCTGCAATCCGCTTGTATTTGATTTCCTGGGCCTTGGTACGCCATTGGTCTAGGGATGGAGTTGTTACTAGGGGAGGCTTGTCGGGAACCTTGGACCGTAGTTTTCCCTGTTCAACTCATGTCAGACTGTCAGGTGTCCCAAAGGCCAGGGTACTGGGGCTAAACCCTGTTCCCCTGTAGATTCTTGCTTGCAGGATAAGTAGAGCGGTGGGCAGGTGTTTAGTCCATGCGGTGTTAGGGTGCTCTTGTGAGAGCTTGGCAATCAATTGAACCAGTGAGCCATTTAACTGTTCCACACGTCCATTAGCTTGCAGATGGTAGGGGGTCGTAACTATACGTTAGAGCATGTTCTTAGCACAGTATGCCTTCATGACATGCCCAACAAGTTTGGGGCCGCCATCTGTGATGAGGCGTTTGGGTTGCCCAAAGCGGGCCACAATTTCCTTGCTAATAAAGCAGTTAATGGTGGTGGCAGTGTGGTTGGTTGTTACCCAGGCCACTGGCCAGCAAGTGAAGTAGTCAATGGCAGTGATAATGTACTTCTTTCCAAGTCTGTCTTTGGGGAGTGGCCCCACAATGTTGAGGGCCCACTTCTTGAAGGGTTACATGGCCTTGATGGGCAGGACAGACTTGGGGGGGTGCGGGTTTGGACGTGTTCTTTTTGAACAACACATATGTTTCAAGGAGGTCCAAGATGTCTTGACGCATGCACGGCCACCAAATCTTCTGTTTCATAATCTCAAAGAGGTTACGCTCTCTGATGTGACCCAGGGCTCGGTGGTAGTGCAATATTGTGTCCCCTTGTTATGTGGTGGGAATGTAAGGTGTCTTCTCACCTGTCTCTGCCCAACGGCAGACGTTACCAGCGTTGGTGGTGAACTGACTCTCATAGTCCTTCAACTTGGAGATAGTTACCGAGTTAAGGCCCTTGTAGCAAGTTGCCTCAGGGTGGAGATATAGCATGGGCCAATCTGGGTCCAAGCCATTGTCCCCAGTGATGGACGCTACGTAGAGTCAAAAAAAGCGCATCAGCTGTGACAAGTTCCTTCCCAGGCTTGTACTTGATGCACAACTGGTAAGGGGATAAATGCTCAACCCATCCTGTTTGGCGGCTGTCAAGTGGGACTGCGTGTTGAAGTACTGGAGTGACTTGTGGTCCATCAGAACACGGGGTGGGAAGGTAGCATCTTCCAGATAACAGCACCACTTCTCAATGCAGTGCACAATTGCTGCCAATTCTTTATCATGAATGGGGTAGTGTTGTTCCGAGTCAGTAAGTTTCCTGGACTCATATGCCACGGGGAGGAAGACACCATCATCTGTTTCTACCCTTAGCATGCCCCCTATGGCCCTATTGGAGGCGTCAGTCTCAAGTTTTTACTGTTGGTTTTTATTGGGGAACTGCAGTACTGGTGCTGTTGTGAGCCTTTGCTTCAACATCTCAAAGGCTTGATCTCTGACAGGGGTCCAATGGAAGCGCTGTTTGGTATTGAGGAGCTCAGTGAGAGGTGCAATTAGTTCCCCGCAATTGGGAATGAACTTGTGCATGTAGGCAACCATGCCTAGGAATGTCTGCACCTGGCCCACATTGGTGGGGGCGGCATGCTGGTGATTGCCTTGATTTTGGCAGGGTTGGGCTTTATCTCTTGGGCAGAGATGGTGTGCCCAAGGAATAACAGCTCCGACTTGAGAAACTTGCATTTGGAGGGTTTAGCTTTTAGCTGGTTTTTCTGAAGGGTGTCAAGGACAGCACAGAGGTGTTGGAGGGGTGTGATTTGATCTTGACTGAAGACAATAATGTCGTCAAGGTATACAACAACACACTTTCCAATAAATTCCTCAAATGCTTTGTTCATCAACATGGCAAAGGTAGAGGGAGTGTTGGTCATTCCAAAGTTCATGACACGACACTCAACTGACCCGTAGCGTGTGCGGAAGGCAGTTTTTGCCTCATCCCCTGGTGCAATGCGGACCTGGTTGTACCCTGCAGTGAGATTGATCTTGCTAAAGACCTTTGCACCTGCAAGTGTATCAAACAGGCTGTCAATCAGCAGCAGGGGGTACTTGTTCTTAACCGTCACCTTGTTTAGGGCGCGGTAGTCTGTGACCAGGCAAAGAGACCTGTCCTTCTTAGCTACAAAGAAGACAGCCGCCCCGTATGGAGAGAGTGAGGGGCAAATGAAGCCCTTATTGAGTGTGTCCACAAGGTGCTGGCAGAGGGTTTCATCTTCCTTTGGTGTGAGACGTTATAATGGTTGTGCTTTAGGTAACAGCCCTTGAAGTTGTACAGCGTGCTGGATCTCCCGGGGAGGAGGTAGTTGTTCAAGTGTCTCACTGAATACATCCTTGTACTCCTTGAGGAGTGCAGCAAGCGCTGGTGGTGGTGAGGAGGTCAAGGGAGGGACCACTGATGGTTCAGCACAGATAACTTTGACTGAGCATTGGTTAAAGTCTAGTTTCCCCCCTTGAAATTGTACGAGCCTGTCTCTGTTATTCTGACAAACACAGTATCATGGAGTAACTTGCTCATTTCCACAGGTAAATTTGGAACCCCACCCCATTTCTGTTAAGGGTGATGACAGAGGTATCCCAATCAATGTAGGGACAGTTGTGCCAAAGCCATTTAGACCAGCAATTACGTTGTGGCTGAGTCCTGCCATGATTGGCCCAGAGAGCTTAACCTGGACGTTCCCCATTCTCACAGAGAAGGGTACTGTCTTGTGGGTGATGGCCACTCTGCGGGAGTCAGCTACTTGTACTGCTTTGAAACTGCTGAGCACTCGGTCTAATTGCTGAGAGTTGGCAAACGCCTGGTCCACCATGGTGTGGTTGGCCCTGGTATCTACCAGTGATTTGTGGGTGTCCCTACAAAAACAGAAGGGATAGGACAAGCATGTTACTTTATTTGAGGAGTGGCTTGCTTGCAATACAGGGTCATCACTGTAGACTTGAAAGACGTCCAGGGTTTCAACTCTGTGAATGTTGTAGTCACAGGGATTTTTTGCGAGCAGGGATTGAGAGGATGAGTCAGGTGGGGTTGTAAGGCCTCTCATTGCTACAACCCCCAGGCTTTTACCTGATCCTCAATCTGCGCTAGCTGAAGCTCCCCCTTGCGGGGGCGTTTAGTCCCATTATCCTGATGACGTGGTTGGCGGCAGCCTACTTGATTGTGCCCACTGCCAGGTGTGGTACATGGTTGGGATGGAGCGTCACTGGTACGGCGGAAGCCCATTGAGGCCTGGTTGTTAGCCTCCATGATGGCTTTGTAGCAATTATTGATGGAGGTACAGCGACCTACGGGGACCCACTTGCAGATATGAGGTTTTAACCCATTGATGATGAGAGTGAGTAGCATTGCACTTCCGTCAGTCACGGCTTTGGGGGCGGCAGCAAGAGCTTGTTGCCAGGCGGTAAGGTACTCAGGAACAGAACCAGTTTGTTTGATTGCTAGAAGAGGAGTTCCCACAACAATGGGCAGAAAGTTTCACTGTAGCAGTACTTGGCGGTGCCTCAGAATACCACCCAGGTAACATCGAGTTCCTGGCTGGCCCAGTTATGAACCACACAGCGGCAGGCCCTGTGAGGCGACCAGACACAGTGGCGACCCACATGAGCTCAGGTACCTGACAGATGCAAAGGCGGGTTTCAGTAGACTGGAGCCAACTGACGATGTCAGCCCCCTTGACGCCACCAGCGAAGGATTCTAGCTAAAGGTTGAGCATTCGTGGGACAGATCTGACTGGGGCGGGGTGACGCTGGCGTCACGCTGCCCAAGGCAGAGCCAATTGTGCACGCTGGTGAGCACTAGCTGGTCTTGATAGATGACGTAACCGTTGGGGATGTCCCCCTTGGGGATTGGTAGGAAGGTCTCTTGTTGGGGAGTAACCATAAGGTCCGTACTCTGTCCTTTCTTGGGGGGAATTTTGTTTTAGGTAGGTTGTAAACCTACCGCTGCTACCACTGTTGGAACTGAACTAATGAAGATTCAGTACTTAGAATTGGGGAAACAACAGTCCAATAGAAAGGACAGAATAATAAGAATAAGGTATTTTTTATTGTAGAATATAGTGATTAATATACTACATGGGAAAAGCCACAAGGCCACAAGGGGGTGGCATAGTGGGAAGTTTCATGTAAGGTTTGGAGCCGAGGAATAACTCGTGCGGAAATCTTCAAGTCAAATTGGCAGTGCTCCTAATTAGGATAAAGTACCCGCCATTCGACATTGCCATCAGATTAATCCATAACATTAGATACGTCAAGGGGCGGCTCATTGAGCGCCCCCTGTGTATCGAAGATACGTTAGCAGGCGAGTCTGGAAACTCGGTTGCAACATTTTTACTAGAATTTTTATAAATTGCTCTAAAATTATTTAATATTTATTTATTAAATATGCAAAAAAGCTGAGATTTTAGGCAGCAATTTAATTTCTAACAAAAAGCATCATATCAGTTTTTATTGTATTTTTATGTTGATCTTTTTAGAATGATGTCATTTTGTACTAACCAGCTTTCAAAAAGTAATGGTATATGATTTAAGATTGTTACTGGCTTTTAATACAGTTTAATTTAGCTGTAAGTAGAAAATGCTTAATTTAATATAGGATTTTATATTATAAGGATTAAATAAGATTTATTTTGTTAAAATTGTTGTAATTATTTAAATTTATTGATAAGAAAATTAAAACAAAATTTTCAAGTGCAAAGTAGCACAGTTTATAGGAAACAGATTAATCTTTAAAATAATGACCCATATGGTGTGGATAGTTAAGAGCTTAGTGATGTATCGTTGTCTGGAATAGGCTTTGCTCCTAATTTGGGGATATTGTCTGTATCTTGATATTGGCAGCAGAATGTCCCATGTTAGATACATAATGGTGCAGCTCTGTGGGCACCCCTGCGTGCTGTGAGATATGTTACCCAATGAGGTGTGATCTTGGTTGCAACAACTGGAACTTACTAAATAGGTGGCAGTTTATCAGCCAAGGGTACTGGTGCCCCTGAGGAGGGGGGATATTTGGTATAAGTTTTTAACAATCAATTTGTTCTCCAGTCCCATCTTGTTTATTTGTTGGTGCTCTGTTAAAATACCACTACTGTATTTGTATAAAAAAGTAAGTTGGAGCTGTTTTTTAACTGTTATGAAAAAAGCAGAAGTCTAGTTGTTAAATTTTTGGTGGATGGACTCTTGTAGGGGTTGAGTTTGATATGTTGGGAATAGGGGGAGGTAGATCATGGTGCGACCTATTCGGTTAAAGGCATGGAGTTGGGAAATGATAAGTGCATTTAGGGGGCTTGATCGGAAACTTATGGGGATCGGGAATACTTTTATCCGAGATCCTCCAGGGCTGGTAGGTGTTTGCAGATTCAGCTTAGTAGCGGTTTAGTCTTACGGCGAATGCCGACTTGGTAAATAAGGCTCGCGGGTTCGATGTAACTGGTTGACGGATCCATGTCAGGGGTGTTTTATTAGGTTAAATAAATTCACATATCAATCGTCACATGGTGGTTTTGAGCGAGCGAAGTAAAGAAACAAAGGTCTGAGCAAGGTTTCGGATGGAAAATGCGCTCACGTCAAAGGTGATGGAGCTTTTGATGAGGTAAAGGATGCCCGTGACCCGTGCCGGTCGCGAGTAATGCGAGACGACGCCGCCAGTTTTCCATGTGATGAATGGAGCCCAGGGGACGGCATCGCGGAACCGTGCATTCTCTTTGGCTTGCGCCGAGGGGTCGAACAATTGGAAGCGGAGCCAATCAAACAGCGAGGCTGGTGGGAAGCTCTGGACGAGCTTTTCTTTGACGCTAGGCAGAGCAAACATCTTCAGATCCATCTCCATGCCGGTGACGCGCATCCAGTGCTGGCCATTGCGCTCTTCAACGCAGTAAGAAAGCGAAATCTCCCCGCGGTGGCCAAGCGCCGTGTGCTGCGTAATGTTACGCACGGGCAGAGTTATGGGGCGGCTAAGCGCAATGTTTGAGGTGCTGCAACCATCGCTTATTCGCAGATATCGCACAATGGGATGGGGCGAGAGGGGTTCGCTCTCGAACTCGGCATCAAAACTGCGATGGACTTGCAATTTGACACGGGTGGTGCCAAAGCTCAGCTGCTGGAAGTGGAACTCGGCACACAAGTGCTTGCTTTGACAGTCACCCTGGCGTGCCGTTAAGCGAATCGCGAGCCGAGGAAGGACTCGTATCAAGCGCTCCCTGCACAGGAGTCGAAACCGGCGGTTAGCTTGAGAAATGGGACCCAGCTTCCCTATTTCTATATGCTGTACAATCTGAGAAAGGATCTCTGTTGGTAGCCTCTCAAAGCTCATGCTGAAATCAGACTCCGTTCACTGCTCTTATAATCCACACGGGGACTCGAGATAACCCCGTCCAAATATATTATGCCATTTCTCGCATCTGCACCCAGCATACCACTCTCAAGCGCACTCCATTAACTCATCCAAATGAGTCCCTTACTTTCTCCTTATTCACCAAATAAATTCTTCTTCAATTCTCTTGTTGGTAACAGCCGGATTTTATCCTGCATCTGAAATCTTTCTCCCGGTTCCTTATATAAATTATATATAAAAAAATAAGTATCCATGTAGGCTCCACAAACACATACACCAGAATCAAGTGCAGATCCTACAACTATTTAAATTTCTTATACAAAATCTTTTTTATATAGGTTTAGGAAGTGATGCCCATCAATTTCTTCTTGCGCTTCAAGACACCAGCATATAGCTGCGGTTTAAACAGTGGAAGTTAAACATATTTAGCTCCCACTATTAGGATCTACAAATCTGGTCCAAATGACACTCCTACATCTTATCCAAAATACTCATTCACAATCAACACCATTAGCAACAGAAAAACTTGACCTGCGTCACAAGAACCCCAGAATCAAGCATCTGAACCAGCACAGATATGTCATCTATCCACCAACGCCAGAAATAGCAAATTGCGAGTTGTCCTCAGGCCAACGAAGCTCATCCTACATACCAATCCCTAGATATATTTATGACGTAAACTCCTCCCCTCAATCACCACCTACATGCTACCTAAATGGCGTCATAAACTTCCTAAACCAGGGTCGACTGCCAAGCCCAATCTCGATTTAAACCTTGGCCATCATCCATAAATCAATATACGTTTGCCATGGCAGCACCTGAATCATCAGCCAACCCCGATCACACCCTTAATCTCAGATTCATACAGTAATTAACCGTGATCCATTTCGCTTGCTCACAATGTTGACACCATCCAATATAAATACTAAACCAAATCATCTTCTTGATCAATGCAATTAAAACCACATGCCTGCATCTACGATCCATATATCTGATAGGATCACTGCTTTCCAATGCCTTGATAAAACATACAATATCGAGCAGGGGATTAATTATAAACGAAACTTTCTGGTAAATCATAGCTCGCACCTTTACCTACATAACTTTAGAGATACTCAACCATCTAGCCTGGCAGTATATATTCCTATTAACCCCTAGCAAGTAAAATCTGAACCCAGAATATAATCCCCTCTAAAACATTACCATTGCATAAGTAAAAAATGGAATAGCGTTAGATGGTAGGCTTCACACGTGTTGCCAAAAAATATATGAGCCATACATAAACGACATACCAAACCTATTCCATAGGTTTATGATATCACAGGGGATTCATTTTTAAAGAAAATAAATTTATAAACTTTCCCTTGATCGGTGTCTTGAACTGGCAATGGGGACATCGTTGGGATCAACATCTTTGCTTGCTTCTTAAGTATGGTTGCTAGGCCTTCTAAAAAATTAATCCTACTGATATAACCCCTAACTCTTTACCTGTAAAATATAAAGTACCAGCCAAGTTGGGTAAATGTAAAATCAAGTAAATAAAATAATACGTTTATTGGGGAAAATAAGGGAAATTGTATAGTCTTTGGATGCACAATAGATGTAGATGTGTTATTAACACCTATACTATCGCTAGGAAGATACTGTCATGCTCTGGGAATCAGCGTGAGGCTTATATCCACTTTCTTGCCATATGTGACAATCCGTGCAACCCGACGGGAAAAAGAGGATACTCATGTGAATCAATTAATGTGCAGTTACCCGTTTCGGCAAGAGCTAGCAGCTCCCGACCCAACACATTGTCGATGTACCAGTTTGGCCAGAATATCTTTACATCCGTAACTTAATCAAACTATCATTTCTATCAAACCTGACAGATCCTCATGTACAACTAGAGAAGGGACGGGAACAGCAATTGTGCAAACACAGTGTCACAAAACCATCTTTTTGGATGGTTTGGATTGGTTCACAAAACAATCCATGTGATTTTGTGTCACAACTTTTGGAGTAGGTCACAATTTGTGCCTCACTCCATTGTGTAGATCACAAGATATAAAAGGAAGGTGGTTTTCATGGTTGAAACAGATGATTTCATTTTGTGAAGGGGCACAGGATGTAAAATTAGAATGGTTCTCAAGGGTGATACAGATGGTGTCATTTTGTGCAAGGCACAGGATGTAAAATTAGAGGAAGTTCAGTTATGGGACTTTATTTTTTAAATTGAATTTATTAAAGCTTTACCTTCCATTACCTCACAATGATAGATCTGATCGTACCACAGTTTGCTTTAGATAATTATAAAAAAAACACCAATCAAAATATTTATAAATATCTACTTCAATTGAAAGAAATAGCTTGTATAAATATGATTGGAAACAACACAAAACCACATGAGATTGTGCTTGATCACATCACAATTCATGCAGATTTGTTTTGTGACTTTTGGAGCAGGGCACAAAATGTGGCAGTTGAAATTGTGTACTGCTCCCTAAAAACATAAAACCAATCTGCATGAATTGTGATGTGACATGAAGGTCACAAAATGAATTATGCTCAACTGACAACGTCACAAAACCAATTGTGTAGATTTTGGTGCCCGTCCCAACCCTATGTACAACCCAAATTAGCCTTGATATCAATATTATCCATTGATTCTCTTGGCCACTTGCATTATAAACCAATCTACAACAATTGTAAGCTTCCAATATAAACAAAAAATAATCCAAGGTGGATCTGGATTTAATTGCATTCCTAAAGTTTTATCACATACATTGTTACAGTTTTAACAACTTTGATCTCCCGTGCGGAAATTGAACCCACATCCTGTCACCAGGCAGGGGTTGCGGGTGGCAGGATTTTTCCTGCACCTGAATTTGCTTCAAAAAGCAAATATTCAGGCCTGGGAATAAATCCCAACCTGCCAACTGCTGTGGGGCCTGTTCTGTCATGGTAGGTTCCATCATGCCAGGAATTATCTGCCCAAGCAGGAAGGCTCGAAAAGCCGGGAAACCTTTATTAAAATTGACTGAGTTAACGGATTTAAATCAAATGGTCAATCAAAAATGGGTTACGGCTGCTCCAGTCTGTCAGCTGAAAATATATCCTCCTTGCAAATTGATGTTGATAAATTGGCGTAATTTGAGGGTCACTCGATACGAGCTTGTTAATCAGCATGGTCGTCAGAAACTGGTCACTCAAGGGTTCTTTGCAACCTGGACTAGATACTTACTGGAAGATGCCAAAGGAATAGGAGATCAAGACTGAGGTGGTATTGCTTAGTCAATTTTTCTGATATATATTGAATAATTTTCCCTGTTTCAACTCTAAGAGTTGAGTCCTCCTAAATTTACTCAATAAAAATCAATTATCCCAAGTTCTAATTTTAAATTTTAAAATGCATCCTATGCTTGGGTTGTTGCGGTATATTCTGTACAATCTGATTCTGAACAGAATCATTTCAGGAAGATGGGGCCCAGCATCTGGAACTTTTTTGTTGGCGCCGCAAAATGTTAATTTCATGCCAGCCAATTTTGTAGCTCCTTCCTCCATTCCTGAAGATGAAAATTGGGTCACTTCTCAATGCCCAGAATTCTACGCTGAAGATGCATTGATGCTTTCCCAGGTCATTTATCTTGGTTTACTCTGGTTAGGATTGATTGTTCTACTTAATCCTGGAGTTACAATTGGAAAATTCACAAAAAAATATCTGAAGCCGCGTTGGTGGTTAATCATCAATTCTATTTGGATTTGGGTGGTTATTCCCCATCATTTAGAAACAGGATCATATTATCCAGTTATTTCTGTCACATTACTCAACTCTTCTACGTCTAAGTTTTTGGAAGCAGTTCATCATGAATTCGTGTTTCTTTTCTCCTGCTCCGTCGAGATATCTGCGTTTACCATGTTTATTTGCATCAGTTCATTTCTGAGTTTTCAGTTTGGACTTTTCTTTAATTTTTGGTTTCCATCTCCGATTGCAGTTGTAGAGACTGGATCCTCTGTTTCCTATTTCCGTTGCAGCATGTCATTTTGGCGTCCAGATTATTTTCCTACTCCACCCACTGATGAAATTTCGTGTGAAGTTTTGTCAGCTTTATCATTTTATTCCGGCTCTAGCCTTAGTCACAAATCCCAAGTTTACCATGTGATGACAAAGGTTTCTGAAGATACCCGTGAATAGTTGTTGTCCGTGGTGGAGCGCAATCCACGTGTTTTAACTGAGAGTGCATCTTTATACCCTTTGTTAAAAAATTTGTGTGTATCTATTGAGGAGCTCAAAGTATATTGTAAGCTGTACGCCTTCCATCAAGGTGCAACTCCGCTTTTGGTATTCCTTCCTCAGTTTCTTACCTACTGCTGTACAATTGATGTCCCCGAGGTGAATAAACTTGCAGCGTTGTGGTTGGCAGTTGACCAGACTGCCCAGGATTTGATGGTTTGGGATTCCCTGTTAACCACAACTGAGGCCCTGGTAAGCCAAATTCTTTCTCTGGTCTCAAATCTGTCCACTTCCAAACAAGGTTCGTTGGTAATTGAGGACAAACCCGCGGCGCGCTCTTGGTTTTCTGGTCCTAGCTCTGTGGCAGCTCCTTCCAGCCAAAGTCAGGGATGTTCTTCTCATAGCTCTTCTCAGCTTCAATTGGCGGTGGTGAACAAACCCGTCCATGTGACTGAAGCCCCCGTGGTGTCCGGTCCTGATAGCTCTTTGGCAATGCTTCAGCACGTCATACCTACCAAGCCTTCTGAGGTTGTGTCCGAAGAGTTGCCTCTCGTACCCATTGATCATAACTATCCCGTTCTTCCTGCCGCCGTTCAAGAAATGATTGAGCAATACTTCCAGGAGCATCCTGCCTCCTTAGCTGCCATCTGTACTACCGAGGAGAAGCAAACTCCTGCTGAGATTGCAACCTTTGCTGCCAATAAATCTTCTTCTGGTTACTTATTGTTTTATGGTAACATAGATAATGGTCAAACTATCTATCGGCCAGCCATTTTACTGGATACAGGTGCCTCTGAATACTTCATGAGTGTGGAGACTGCAGACTTGCTACAGCTTAAGTACCACCCTGGAATGCTTGTTAGGGGTGGAAACTGTCAAACATTTCCCTCTTTCCAGCTGAAGAAGCCAGTTACTTTTGTAGTTGCAGGTCGTCTTTTACTGCAAGGTTTTTTGTTTGCCCTACTCTTATGTATCCTATCATTTTGGGAGTGAGTTGAAGGGGAGATCATAATGTATTGACCTTACTGGAGAAGAATGAGCTACAGGTGGAACACTCTTTGGGTATAACTATTCATATTCCGCTGTTGGATATGTCTGAATTAGAGCAATCATCACAGACCATAAAATTGTTTCCTGTCCCTGTCCCTGTAAGTTCAGATTTACCAGCATGTTTGCAACCCTGGTCTGCGGCATTTGACGCCACCAGAGGCGAGGTCCTTCCCAAGCACACTCAGTTTGACTTTGACTTTAAGGTCACTGTTGATCTGATTTGCATTGCATCTCCTATTTACCCTTTAACCTTGAAGGAAGACGCATGTTTGGAAGAATGAACTTGCAACATGTTGGCAAAAGGCTATATTTTCAAGAAGGCTTTGTTGATCTGCTCTCTGTTATTGTTTGTTCAGAAGTCTGATGGGTCCCTTTGTCCTTGTGTCAATTACGGGAATTTGAATAACATTACAATTCCGGATCCTTATCCTTTACCTCTCAAAGCACAGATCTCTAGATGTGTTGAGAAGGCCAAGGTATTCTCAAAACTTGATCTGTTGAATGCTTTCAATCAAATAAGGATTGCAGAAGGAATGGAATGGTTAACAGCATTCAGAACCGAGAAGGGTATCTTTCAGTTCCGCATAATGCCTTTTGGATTGAAGAATGCCCCGGCTTGCTTTCAGCGGTTGATTGATTCAGTCCTGGGAGATCTCCTAGGTGTTTGTGCCATTGCATATATGGATGACATCTTGGTGTATTCCCCAGATGAGGAGTCCCATAAGGCCCACTTGTTGGCAGTTGTAGAGCACATTCTCTAAGCAAACTTGATCATCAAAAAGAGTAAGTGTGAATTCTTTAAACGTAAGGTTACCTTTCTGGGTAATATTATCTTTGAGGATGGCCACATCATTGCCCCTGACAAGAAAGCTGCGGTTTGAGAGTATGCTACGCCTGTGACAGTATCCCAACTCCATAGTTTCCTGGGTACATGTACGTTCTTGAAGAAATTCACTCCCCACTTGTCTGAGGTGGCTGCCCCTTTGTATTTGGCTAGTGGAAAGACAACTTTAGTCTGGACGCCTGAGTGTGCAAGTGCCTTCTCAGCAGTCAAGGCTCTTTTGTTATCCTCCCCAGTGCTAAGACATGTGGATCCTGAGCTTCCTTTTGTTGTTTCCACCAATGCATCTAAATACGCTGTGGCTGGTGTTCTGTTGCAAACAGCTAGTGACGGGATTGAGAGACCTGTAGGGTATTTCTCCCAGAAGATGGAGGCTCAAGAACACAACTACATGATTTACGACAAGGAATTGTTGGCTGTAGTGGAATTGTTAAAGCATTGGCACCACTATCTCATGTCAGCACGTCATCCATTTGTAGTAAGAACTGATCACAAAGCTCTTCTATATTATTGACAACCCAGGGGTTTGTCGGGTCGCCAATCCAGATGGCATGGTGATCTGACAAGATACAAGTTCCGCTACAAGTTTATTAAGGGATCTGACAATCCCTTGGCTGATGCTCTAAGCAGGAATCCCTCCCATCTCCCAGATGCTAGTATGGACGCCAAGTTTAACACACATACTATGATTCCAGACAAAGCTGTGGTGCCTTTTGTATTACCTCCACTGGCTACATTGGCCACCATGTCCTTAGCCAAGGGCCCAGACCTGGACTTGTATTCCAAGGTTAAGTTTCTGCAACCTTTGTCCAAAGGTTATGATAGGCTATTGGAGCTAGCATGTGCAAACCCAGTAGTTCAGCCTCAGGGTTATCATAAGATTGGTCCAGTCCTATATCATCAAGGTTGCTTGTGGGTCCCTGAAGGCACTATTTGGGATGAAATCATGGAGGCTAATCATACTTGTCCAACAGCTGGTCATCCAGGGAAAAAAACAGTGGAACTTATCCACCGCCAGTTTTCCTGGAAAGGTTTGACTGTGCAGGTAGCCGCTTTTGTTTGAGATTGCCTGATATGTGTTTGATCCAAGGCCAGTCAGAATAAGACTACTGGTTTACTGGTTCCACTTCAGCCTGCTGTGGGCCCTTGGACGTCTGTGTTGGTGGATTTCATTAGCAAGCTTCCCAATTCCAATGGGTTTCACGCAATCATGGTAGTAGTTGATTGTTTCACAAAGATGGCACACTTTGTACCTTGCTCAACCACAATTACTTCAGTGGAAACCGCTAGGTTATGTGTGAACAGAATCTTCTCTCTACATGACATCCCAATGGAGATTGTAAGTGACTGTGGTCCTCAATTTATTGCTCAGTTCTGGGAAGCTTTTACTGGAATCCTTGGTATCAAATTGTGCCGCTCTACTGCTTTCCACCCCCAGTTTGATGGAAAAACGGAGAGGGTAAACCAAAGTTTGGAGGTCTATCTACGTTGCTACACTAATGCACAACAAGATGACTGGTGTGATAATCTACCCATGGCAGAGTTCACATATAATAACGCCCCACACACATCAACTCAAGTATTGCCATTTTATGCCAATGTGGGTTACAATCCTTCTTCCAACATGAGTTGTTGTTTGGTTAGCAATGTGGAAGCTGCAACTGATCAAGCCGCTGAATTGAAGCAGGTCCATCAGGAGCTCCAAGTTACTCTCACCGCCACTGTGACAACTTACAAGGAATACACAGATTGCAAGCGCCAGGAAGGTCCAACTTACAGGCCAGGTGATCTAGTCGTGGTTGATGCTTGCAATATGAAACTTAAAGTTCCATGTTGTAAATTGGGTCCCAAGCAAGTTGGTCCCTTCAAGGTAGAACATCAGATTGGTCCCTCCACCTATTGGCTAGATTTACCTCCTGTTTTCAAGATTTTCCACATCTTCCATGAATGTCTCCTTACTCCCTTCAAAGGAACAGAGGCTCCCTATTCCCAACCCATTCTTGTGGAAGGAGAACCTGAGTACGAGTTAAATTGTATTCTAGCTTCCTGCAAGAATTGTCGCTGTTTGGAATATTTGGTATCTTGGAAAGATTATCCTGATTCTGAAAACTCCTGGGTTCCCTACTACAATTGTTCAAATTCCTCTGATCTGATCCACGAGTTCTACAAGCGCAATCCCACTGCAATTGGACACCCTGAACTTACCCTTGCCGCAATGAAACTCCCACCTGCCCATAAGAATTTCTCTTTATCCCATCTCCCAGATGATGGTATTGTGCCCAGGGCTAAAGCGGAGGATAATGTCATGGTAGGTTTTATAATGCCGGGTATTGTCTGTCCAAGTAAGAAGGTATGGAAGGCCAGAAACCCTGTATCAAAATTGACCAAGTTAACAGATTTAAACCAAATGGTTGATTGAAAATGGGACCTGGCTGCTCCAGTATGCCAACTGAAACCAGCTCCCCCTTGTAAACTGATGTTGATAAATCAACATAATATGAGGGTCACCCGATATAAGCTCACTAATCAGCATGGTCGTCAGAAACTGGTCACTCAAGGGTTCTTTGCAACCTGGACTAGATACTTACTGGAAGATGCCAAAGGAATAGGAGATCAAGACTCAGGTGGTATTGCTTAGTCAATTTTTCTGATATATATTGAATAATTTTCCCTGTTTCAACTCTAAGAGTTGAGTCCTCCTAAATTTACTCAATAAAAATCAATTATCCCAAGTTCTAATTTTAAATTTTAAAATGCATCCTGTGCTTGGGTTGTTGCGGTATATTCTGTACAATCTGATTCTGAACAGAATCATTTCAGGAAGATGGGGCCCAGCATTTGGAACTTTGTCATTGGCGCCGCAAAATGTTAATTTCATGCCAGCCAATTTTGTAGCTCCTCCCTCCATTCCTGAAGATGAAAATTGGGTCACTTCTCAATGCCCAGAATTCTACGCTGAAGATGCATTGATGCTTTCCCAGGTCATTTATCTTGGTTTACTCTGGTTAGGATTGATTGTTCTACTTAATCCTGGAGTTACAATTGGAAAATTCACAAAAAAATATCTGAAGCCGCGTTGGTGGTTAATCATCAATTCTATTTGGATTTGGGTGGCAATTCCCCATCATTTAGAAACGGCATCATATTATCCAGTTATTTCTGTCACAGGTATCTTCACCATGTACTTTTACTTCTGCTGGTACCAGACCCTCTATGGACCTATACCAATCCTTCAACAGCCTAGTAAACTCATTCCCAATAAATTCTCTCCCTCTATCTTTCATATCAAGGTATCTAATCAACCTTTTTCATTCCTCCTGGGAGGGTTTACTAGTGGCAAATCTTTGAAAGCTTTGGCAGTAGGTATCCTCCTCCCCTTGAATAGGGTAGAAGATGTTGGGCACTTCACTAATAAGGACCAATGTACCACTTAGAAATATGGATAGGGGCAAAAATAGGCTTTTATTTTCTTCATAAGAAAGATCTCCTTAGAAACCTTCTGATATATTGCCTGGGTATGGGAAAATATGGGTTTGCCAATAATTGGAGTCCTCCAGCAATCTCTTGGATTCCTTGTACTTGGTCTTGGACTCCTGCACCTCAGTCTTGGGCTCCTTCACTTTAACCCTGGGCTCCTGCACCTTGCTCCAGCTTCAGTTCCTTATTTACAGCTCCAGCTCTTTTATAATTTATCTTGGTCTCCAGCTCTCTGTGTAGTCCTTGTAGCCTTTGCAATCCACTTGATCCAATCCTTGTGTCCTTTGAAATCCACTGTATGAGTCCCTGTAAAGCTTCAGATGGCTTCCCCTTTTATAGCTCCTTGTTTTAGTCTCTGTTTCCTCTCAGATCTCTTGTTTTCAAAAGCTTAAACTATCCAGTTCTCCTTCCTCTACAATATATTAAACCTTAAAACTTACTTCAGCCAATGAAAGCCCTGAATTTTCTGCTTCTGCTCCTCATTTTTTAGGCTTTAACTCTTGAGTTAAAGCCCTCAAAACACCAATCAAATAAAATTTGGCTTGCAGGCAATCATACACCTCAATTCAACTGTTTTGCCAAAAGGTTTCTCCAGATGACTTTCTCTTGACCATGATTCAAACCCGTTGCTGCCTTGCTCCAGATAAACAACTGCTCCGCATTTTGAACAGTTTCACAGTGATTCCCGTCATGTTTCTCCGGCAAATCTTGAGCGCTTTCCCTATGTTTAACTTAAGGGATTTTTGAATCTTAATTTCTTCAATGTTTCTCTGCATTTCTTCCCTTTTCAACAGTTTGAAGCTGCCTGACGCTTGCTTCTTGCTTCTCTTAATCATTTTGGCAAAACTACAGCCTTTGTCCTCAAAGTTTCTACATCCTGTTTCTGGCCTCTTTCTGGCTCCCTTCTGCTCAATTCAAACTTAATAAATTCACAGTTTAATGACTATAAATAATTTCTTTCTCTCTCTTTCTTTTTATATGATATCTAATTCTTTTATATCATATCTTTGGCAGCCTAAAATCCTTATTTAACTGCTTCTTATATTAATATTTCCTCTTACAAGACACTGAAATCAGAATCCCAGCCTCTATATTCAGTCTGGCTAGTCCTTCTAAGACATCTTTTTGCTCCATAGCTAGTACTGCACTATCATCTTCTGGTCCTTCAACCGGCTCTTCAACCCGCTCTTCCAGCTCTTCAGCTTAACCAGCAATCAGTCCATCTTAGTCCACAAACAGCTTCTTTCATCACCAGTGCTCTGGCAACTTCTTCATCATGATCAGCTACTCCTTCATCATGATCTTTCAGTCCTTCAGCTCATCATCACTAGGAACCACCTTGGTTCCACCTGCACAATGAACCATTTTGGTTCCAAACTTCAATGTGAACCAACAGTCCCTTAACTAGTCTTCACTGTGATCATACAGTCCTTCTTATTAGTCTTCTCTGCTGATGCCATGAACCACCTTGGTTCTTTATCTTGCTCCCTGTTACCAGAACCTGTAGACCCAGGCATGAGTCTACATTGAACTGGCGTTTGACTGGGCTCTTGCAAGTGGCAATCCACTTAGACCATCAAACCATAGATTAATAAAGTCTATGCTGTTGTTTTTACTCACCCAGGTGATTAAGTCTGGGCTTTCAGTTGCAAAGTAATCAGCTTTACTTCCCAGAGGCCTGATCACACCAATTTCTGCAGCTGCTTCCCCAAGCAACTGCCTTGGTGACACCTCTGAGAAAATTTATGCCCTCCAATGCTCACTTTGGGATCTCCCCAAAGCTCTCATAGGGACATAAACGAGGTCACCCTACCAGTCTGTTAGGTAGAGTGCTTGCTAACAGACCTTCTGTAAGTGTATCAGGGTACATAGAGCTCTCAAAGCTGATCCCCTCCCTGGCATCCTGTGTTACCTACCAGGGGTCTAAAAACTTACAGCCCTGGTGGCCAAGTTATCTACCATGCTGGTACACTTTCCTACCCTGGCAGCCCGTGTTACCTGCCAGGGTCTCAACAACATCCATCCTGAGTAGCACACACTACCCACCAGGCTGGATCACTCCCCATCCCAAGCAGCTAAAGTTACCTGCTGAGCTATCTCATTCCTCACCCCTAGCAGCCACAGTTCCTTGCTGGGTGAGGACCTCTAGCCCACAGCAGCCAATATCTCCTGCTGGGCAGAGACAAAATTTGCCTCTAGTAGTCCTTTTTTACCTACTAGCCAGGCATTACCTTCCCTAGTAGCCATTATTCCCTAATATGCCTCTACCTGCAACAAACAACCAAACTTTTACTTGGCCAACATTAGCTCTGCCTGCAAACCACTAAACATGTGGACTGTCACACCAAGTTCTATAGGACTACAGAGGGACAGCTAGTGTTAAAAAAGGTTTCTGTGTTCTATACCAAGTTGCTCATGCCTTGTGTACCAGTTGCCAATCAGGATCCTGGCTTGTCAAAACCCATCAAGGCTGCCCAAAAGCGTATTCCTCACATCAAGCACATCATCCTTCTCTGGCTTATTTGGGAATCTGGTGACTACAAAGCGGCCACAGCCCTTGTTGGGGTGGATCCCAAGTATGCCAGCAAGGGACTCAACAAATTCATCAATACTGGCTGAGTTCTTGCCACGGAGAAATCCTTGGGTGGTTCCACTATGCTCACCAAGGAGCACAAATGGGCAATCTGCCAGTGGATAACCTGGGAATGCCATCTTGAGCTGGCAAATATACAGTTAATGATTAAATCTACTTTTGGAGTCAAGACCTCAATTTTCTTTTACTACCATTTGGTCAAGGGTCTGCTATTTTTGCGGGGAAAAACTCAGGGTATCACCTCATAATAGAAACAGCCCAATCAATAAGATACTTATGTCAAGTATATACTTCTGGGAAGTATAATAAACAAGATAAAGGGGAAATTTAAGAAGAGAATGATAATTTATTGAATATGAATATGGAGAATTATATAGTATCATGGGGAGCCACATACTGTCCATGTGCATCATGATGGTCATGGGGGTTATCTGATTGAGGTTCCTCTTAAGCCACAAGGCTTATTCAAGTTGTGTTATGCTTAGGATCTGCATTGTTTTATCCCTGTAATAGATGGGCAAATTATAGTAGTGCTACCAACTTATTGGTTGGTTGGTGAGCCATTTGATGACTCATTTGGTGATCTACTTGGGGCGTAATTCCCCAAGAGGGAGTAATTGAAGATTTTGCGACACTTTAAAATTTCATTCAAAGCCAAGAAAGCATAATTGAATCCAGTCTTAACATTGATCCCAATTATTCAAACCAAAAAATAACAATTGGAAAATAAAGGTACATAAAATCTTTTTGGGAGTTGTCAACATAGAGGATGTTACGTTATGACTGTTAAAATTCTGATGGTTACCAAGTCTTCTCTAGCTGGCAGCTAGCAAAGGTATAGAAGAAAAAAATTACAAAGCATTTTAGAAGCAACTTATATGTCTTTATTGCTTAAATTGACTTTAATAGTGGTTTGTGGAAGCACTAGCCGCTAGGAGATATGATAACTACCTGTCACAGATAAATGTTAAATAACCAATAAGGTACACTAGAGAAGCTGGAAATTGTGTCCTATTATTTCTTTTGGGTTAAATGTGAGATATTGAGGAGTGATGTTGTGTTCAGCTCCTGGGGACAACATCCAGGAGGACACAGCGGGAAATCTTTATAATAAAATATTTGAGGGTTAAAGCTAGCCTTGGGTTAGCCTTCAGGGCAAAATTAAGGGCATGTACCATAATTTCCTGGAATAAAAGAAGAGGAATTTCTTTTGACAAAAAGAAAATGAAAAAGCTTAAAGAATATTAAAGCCAACACAACTGTAGATAAACTTATCTTTATTAGGAAAAAGGATTCTATTTAAATAGAAAACAAGATTAAATGATCACTCATTAGGTAGACAGAGTGGTTGAGGGGGTCACGTTGGGGTGAAGTCATACCAAGATCAGTCAAGGGCAGGTATGGTATTACGGAATGGGTGTATATTGGAGTCAAGCCATTTATGAAAGGCAAGGAATTTCCAAAGTCAAAGGCAAAACTGACCAAATCTTTGCACATATCATTATTCAAAAACCATATTAAAATACCATTAATGGCACAATTTGCAACATCTCTCCCCTCAAGATTGGACACAGGGAGTTGATATTTGCGGAGGAATTTGGAATGGACTTGAGCAAAAGGATGGCCAGACAACAGTAGTTTCACAGTATACTCAATGCCCTTTTTGAAGGTGACTTTGCACGGGCCAACCCAGAGGGATTCTAATTTTTGGACTCTACCCTAAGTAAAATTCTGGTAATAGAGAACTAGGTCACCCACTTGATATTCAGGGCAAAGGGCTCTGAAAGTATTTGAAGGCAAGAGCTCTAAAGCTTTGACCTTATATGCAGTTGAGTATGCCATAGCTTGGATGTCAATGATTTGGTTGATCAAGTCCTTGAAATGGGTTTCAGGATTGGCAGACACATCAACTTAAATCAAAGGGGTCCCAAGATTGAGAAAGTTGTGGCTTCATGTCCATATAACATGGCAAAGTGGGATTGTCCAGTCACTCAGTGTCTACTGAGTTGGTAAGCAAAGAGGGCAGCAGGGAGGAACATATACCTTTGGCAGCATCTGAGAGAGTGAGAAACCTCATGATGGATACAAGGGAGGAATTTGCTGGTTCAACAGTCCCATTAGTTGACAGATTATATGGCACAGAGAAAGACTGGTGAGTTCCCATAGCTTCTACAATAGATGTGATGAGGCAAGCATTGCAGTTGTTGTCATTATCAGATAGTAGAATTTGGGGAAACCTGTGTTGGTAGAAGATATCCTGCACAAGAAATTTGCGGTAGTCTTAGCAGTTATGTATTTTGTAGCTCTGGCTTCAACCCATTTACTAAAGTGGTCAACCACTACCAAGATGAAACAACACCCAGACCTAGAACAAGGGAGAGATCCAACAGCATCAAAATCACACTATGGAAGACATGCTTAGGCTGGATGAGCTTGAAATGATGTTGTGCTGGTTGGAGACAATGGAGTTGAAAGGAGTGACAGGGGGTAAGAATGTCAGGGATCAGCAAATGCATATTCTCCCAATAGAAATTCTTGCATAACCAGTCATGAGTCTTAGCAGTACCCCCATGTCCAGTGTCAATGTGGGCTTAGAGGATAATAGCTATTCTTATGCTGGGGCAGACGTAGGGCAGATAGGTGTTGTTGACTTTCTTGAACAATTGGGTCATTATTTTAGGGATTAAGCCATTTTCTAACACACATGCTGCCCAAGTCGCAGCATAACACAGTTTGATTTTGAAAAAATCAAATTACAAATGTTTATATTTAAAACAGTAATAACTCAACAAAAAGTTAATATTTTTTCACACTATAAACTATCAAAATGAAGCTAATAATCTTATCTTTCAATTGATGTTAAAATATTAATATATATAATATTGAATATTAAAGCGTAAGCAATTTAAAAGAGCATATGTCAGATTTTATTATATTATTTTGATAATGAAATAAAATAGATTGCTTAAAGCTTAAAAAGTTAATTTTTCATTAATTAATATATGCTTTTTATTTGACAAAATTAAAGATAAGATCAAGAGCATCATTACCGCATTTTATTTTATTTAAAAAGCTTTATTTATTTAGGATTTTATGGTAGTTTGAAGTTAGGACGTTAATTTATTTGCTGTTTAGATGAATTTTGAGGTTCAAGTAAACTGCAAACCTCAAATTAAGCATTTTTTAAATACAATTCTTTAATATTTTATCATTTTAAAAATATGCGGAACAGTTATAATTAAGTTAATACATCATTTTAATTGATTTGCATAGATTACAAAGATGATATGATGTAATTTGATGCTTAGCTGATACACATATATCACTTGTTAATGAAAACTGGAGATTTAATTTATTCTAGAAATATAAATTCAATTATGAAATTGTAAATAAAGCTATCAAATCATTTCTTTCAGAATGGTGTCATAAGGATTGGTATATAAGAGCTAAAGCACCACCTAAGGTTTAATTCAAACCATCTTCACAAAAAGATATAATTCCTGCAACCAGCACTCTTTTGAAAGGCATCTCTACAAAGCATCTCTTTATCAGCAATCACCAATCCAATATTATGGAATCTGTTAACTTTACTTCTGCCATGAAGCCATTTTCCTCACTGGGAGCATCTAAAAAAAGAGAAAGAATTGCTATGCTAAAGAAAGCATTCCTCTTTGTTTCTGGAGGCAATCTTAATTCCTTCATCAATCACTTCCTCACTCAAACTGAGTTTGGAAAAACAGAGTTCATTCCTTTAATTCAAAATCAGAAACTAAATGGGATAATTGACAACTTAAAGGATCTTCTGAAATCTGCTCCTCAAAAGCATCTCCCAGCCTTGAGATCTCTGGTTACTTCCAGTTACTCTTTTAAAGAGCTTACTGATATGGGATTTAATATAACCAAAAGTGATTTTGAATACTCAAGAAAAATAAATAAAAATAAAAATGTAAGATTAAACAAAAAAATCAAAAAGATAATAACTATTCATTAAAAAAAGAAATAATTAAAAATAATTAAAACACTACTGGAAAATTCTTTTGAAACAAGCCAGTTTACAAAAAAAGCACCAGAAAAAAATTATAAAGACAATGAAAAAGAAATGAATGAATATTCAACTGAAATAAAATATTCTCTATTAAAAACAAAAAAGAAATATATGAAAATATGAAAATAAAAAATGAAATTTCAGGTGCAATACATTAATTTGAAAACGCCAGAGCAAAAGACGCCATCTCAAAAATTTTTTGAGATGGTGTCATGATTTACATCAGCAAAACTAAAAAACCTTAATAAAATTTATTAAATAGTTATTTTTTACATATTGGTTTCTAATAAAGCATCTTGGAAAACCGCATCACAGAAACACTATCTCAAATCAAAATAAAAAGAGTGTTATCCAAATAAGATTTTTTATTATAAAAACACTTAATAAATATCCTAAAATACACCATCACAAAAAACTGCAACACAAAAAAGCTATCTTGAATCAAAATAAAAAGTCTGTTATCAAAATAAGGTTAGCAAAACTTCATAAATTCAACTGCAAAACTAGCCAGCTTTAAGCGCCGCTGCGCCGCCTTCTACAATTAAAAGGCGCCGCGGCACCAACTTGGGATAGTCTTGGGCGCCGCCGTGCCGCCTTGCAAACATCTTTTATGCCGCAGCAACGTCTTACTATTAAATTTAGTGCTGCAGCGGCGCAAAATTTTAATCCCCAACATAAAAACTCCACTAATCAACAATATTTCCATAAGCACTAAATTTAGAAGATAATTACAACAATTAAAAACTTAATATAATAAAAAATAAGAACTAAAAAATAATAGAAACAATAAAAAAGAGGATAGGCAAAGCAATTTTATTGCAATAAAAGGCAGGCTGTGTGGGATTAGTTCCTTGTGTTGCAGGCGCCTCCACGCTGCTGAGCAGAAGACGTGGCAGGAGGAGAGGACTGGCGGTTGGCGGGGCAGGGATGCTTGGTGGTGCACTGGATGGTAATCACTGGGCGCTCATGGGTGGGCATCATGTAGCGGTTGTTGTCCAGGCGCTGGCGTACGTGAGCCAGGATCACCAGCATTTGGGCCCAGGCCAACTGGGAGTTGCGCGACATAGAAGACCAGTTGCACAGGGGAAGGCGGATCTGACTGACTGGCACCAAACAGCCCCAGCCACTACAAGCGGAGAACGCAGCACCTATGGTGAAGCAGTCCATCAACGCATCTTCCATGTAGGAATATGATAGCGGTAGGGGGCGCGGAGTTGATAAGCCAGGGAGTGGTAATGCTCCAGGCAACAACCAGTGTACCTGGGCTGGCAACTTTTGGGAGGATACCACATAAAGTGGCAAGTTGCGGCAGCCAAAGGAAAGTAGAGGGAAGCATTGCCAGTGGTAATGGCTTGAAGATACACCTTGAATGTGGCAGAAAAGCGACAGTTGGTGTTGGCTTGGATGGGCAAGTCCAAGGTCTGATGGAAGCTGGGATCTGCTGCAAGCTCAAGAGCCCAAACCCAAGCCACCTTATCAATATACTCATTGTGGACAGCAATGGTATGCACATGTTGCGCAGAAATCTCATTGGGGGGCAGGGTAGCTGACTGCAGCCCTAGACGCACCTCAGCAGCCAAACGGGAGGCATCATACTGGGCGTGGTATAACTCCCCTGCCCAAATTAGGGTCATTGCATCCTTGTCGGAATGTAGTGCCTGTATAAAGCTGTACATTGTCTCCTTGTGGTGGCAGATCCCAAACTTGCTAAGGAAGTTGGGGTAGTCCACCACCACAAGGTTGGAGTTGCGGTGGGCGCGGAGCATTGAAGATGGGGTAGGGGGAGGCGCACCAGTGAAAGGAAGGCGTTGAGGAAATGGGTGCTGAGCACCAGAAGGATTGCCGCTGGGGGCACACTGCTGACAGGAAGAGGCTCCTCAAACATGGAGTCCTCATCAGGGAAATCCCTGGCACTAGAGTTTGGCGCAGTACTATGCTCAGAGGTTGCCACGGTGGTTGCGCAGTCCTGTTCACGGAACTGTGAGTCACTGGCCCAAAGTCAATTCAAGAAAGCAATATGAACTGAGCGCGGCATTTTTTAAAAAGTGCGCTGCTCCGCTTTGTCTATTGAAGCCATCATTTTGTTGTAGGCTTGGCGCATGTTGGTGTTGCTGTTGTTGGTGTTGGGATTCATCTTGGAAAGAAAGAAAGTAGTGTTTGGTCAAATGGGGGGATATGTTGGAAATTTTGACCAAGCAATGATGCCAATTATGACGGAGCTCACGGATTAGGATTACAGCAGCCAACTCCATAAATTAGCAGTATAAAATCAATGATGCCAATTATGACGGAGCTCACAGAATAGAATCAATGCAACCTCATTGTCATAAATTTATAATATAAAATTTATATATATTCAATTGGCAGTAGATTTTGGATCATTACTGCAGAATATCCAATGACATGCGCTGCTGTGGTGCTATTTTTGAATCCCCAAAATGGTTATCTAATTATTAATCATATTTCTAAGCAATAGTCTCAATAGTATAATCAAAAAAAGATATTTTGAATTGGTAGTAGATTTATAATTGTAAAGACAAAATCCAACCTACTGAAAAGCGGCGCCGCGGCACCTGGAATTTTAATTATTTGGCGCTGCGGCGCCTAAGCTTTAATTAAAATGGCGCGGCGGCGTGTTCTTTGATTTTTTTTGTCATTATATCTTACTTTTATGTGATTAATCCAAGCCATTCCCTTATTAATTGGGAATAAAATATGGTATTAATTTAAGACCTACATAATAAATTAACCCAAATTAGCACCACTTTGATAGTACTACCCCTCTGCAACACAGTCATTCAAAAATCCACGTTTAATATGCTAGCCTTATTCCTTATCATAGTGTGAACTTTGCTATCTGGGTTTCAATAATACAATGTTTTATTAGTGATTTTATTTAGTAATGAGGGTATTTCTGTTGTGCAAAATGTACCCATTAAAAAAACTACTAAGCAACTAAGCGTCCAATAGGAGTGGCACCCACCAATGTGGCACTAAGAATTAACCTGTTTTAGCATGTGGTGTCATAGGACGCTATAAAGAGCACGCCATCACAAATTGATTGTTTCCAGTTTACAAAGTACAGTTCAGCGCCAAATCTCAATTAAATAAAAAATTTAAGAAACCGTCTGAAACTTTGCATTTATGTATTTTTTTATCTCTTCTAAACAACTGGGTACTTTTTAACCCCAGTTGTATAAGCTAGTTTTAAAAATATTCAAGTTTTACTCTTTGTCCCAGTTGAGGTAGCTCCACCAGAAGTTTGTTAATTTAATATAAAAATGGTCAAAAACACTATATTTTTGAGCTACAGAATCTCAATTACGTCATCTTGAAAGCGCCATTTCACTTGTAAGTTTTCAGTCAAAACTCATAGTTTTGCATACTTGCGCTACTAACAAAAATTTAATGTTCACATTATAAAATATAAATATTTTGAAGATATATAATTTGAGAGTTTCTCTAGAATTCCATGTAAAAATATTGACTACTTTTATATTTAACACATTCTCATTTTTCTCTTTAAAAATTCTCCCCAAATTTGAACTTTTCTGACGCAAATTTGCTCTTAGATGCCTCCCAAGCCCACCACCAATGCTACCCCCAAGGCTCCCAAGAGCACGGTCCCTCCCGCTCAGGCAAGAAAGACCAAGGCTACCCTCTCCAAGCAGACTCCTAAAGAAAAAACGCCTGCCAAGACCCCCACACCTTCCCCCAAGCCTGAGGCTGATAGCCCCACCCCTCCCCACTCTTCCTTTGTCTACTCCCCCTCTGATCTCCAGGAGGAGCACATTCACTCCAATGATGAAGATGAGAATGAAAGAGTCTCCAAAAGCGACTCTGGTGATCATGGTTTTGCAGCCTCAGAGGAAGAGCCTATCCTAGAGTGAGACCTACATGCAGTTGCCAATATCTGCAACATCAATGGGCAATTTATAGTTCTAGCTATTTTTCCTGACTTGTTTTCCATTATGACCAAGAAGGGGGCTGCTGGCTTTGTCAAGGATGGCTTCCTTTTCATATGCAATGACCAGGAAAAAAATATGGCAAACCATCACTACAAATGTGATAGTCCAGGTTGCCCCGCGCAAATAACTACAATTGGGTTTACCCAAGTCAAGGAGCTCACCATTGAGCATGACTGTTTGGGCTCTGATATGATTCTTTACTATCTTATGCGCTGGTACCTTTGCCAAGCCATTCCTTTCAGCAAGGATTTGACTTCAACTGAGCTGGTAACTTATGCTCTCCTTTACCTGAATAAGGATCAGAGAGAGGAGGTTGGAGAAAAGACCAGACTCCAACGGTATGTGACTGATCAACAGTCAATTGATGCCAATATTGGCGTCAGCACTAGAAGTATCAAAGAGCTTTTACTTTTGGAAGTCCAGAAGACTACCATGCTTGGAAAGCCCTTTTTGCTACACAACAACAGGCAAGGTTCACCAAACCGTATTTTGTGCTTTTTGACACAAGAGGATCTTGTACACCTTTTAAAGTGCAATACCTGGTTTGTCAATGGGACTTTTGCCTCTTGTCCTAAGCTATTTTATCAGCTTTGGGCCATCCATGGTCAGGTCAATGAACATACCATCCCCTTTGTCTTTTTCTTTCTACCTAATAAAAGGGAAGAGACTTACATCCACACCTTGAATATACTCAAGCAAAAACTGGATGCCATCTTGCCTATGCTTGAAGAAGAGCCAACCAAGAAAAGGGGCCACAAGAAGAAGAAGGTCAGCCCAGAGGCTACCCAAGAGCAACAGGCCATAACCAAAAAAACGCCTGAGTCCCTTCCTTATCATACCACGTTGATGGTTGACTTTGAGGCTGCACAGGCCAACACTTTTATCAAGGTATTTAGGAGCAGGCCCCAAGGCTGCTTCTCTCACTACCGCCAGGCTCTGCACAAGAACCTGATGAAAAACCCAGCCCTCAATAAGCTGGTATACATTGATGGTACAAAGGAGGCCAGAAAGATATTCAATTGCTTTGCTGCTCTGGCCATGATCAGAAAGGAAGAAGTTAACCTTTTTTACAACAAGCTTCTCAATGACAATTACATTCTTGGGAACCAAGAAGCCTTTGCTCCTTTCATACAGTATTTTGAGCACCAGTGGGTAGGTGTATTCCAGGGACATTGCCGCATCCGCAAGGGCGGCAACTCAATTAACTGGAACTGCTATAAGCAGGTCAAAGCCAGCGTAACTAAGACCACCTCCTCACTTGAAGGTTGGCATAACCAATTTTCCCGCCTGGTTAAGGGGAAAAGCCTATGTTTAATATGATCATCAAGAAGCTTAAGGTTCAGCATGCGCACAGGGATCAGCTATATTCCCAGGCCGTCAAAGGCAAAGCTTTTATAGCCAAGCATGCTGGCCAGCAGGTCAAGTTTGCAAGTGTTACAAAAGCAGCTTTGACCTATTACACCAGAGAGGGCCGCCTTACCCATCTCAAAAGCATTGCCATGGCCCTTGGATCTAATGTATAATCCACTTTCTTTAACAATAAACTTCTTTTTTTAAATATTTGATTTTAACTTTTAATATGTATATACATGTTTAATATAGTGTTAAAATTTAATACAAAAATAGCACTGTTTTAGGATGTGTTGACTTTGGAGCTTTGCGCACTATAGTTGGTATTAGCTGACCCCATATTTTTATTGCAGATTTGAAATTCTTGGATGATTTTGAGTCTATTCAAATGTTTTTTTATAGTTTTTGAAATGTTTTTTGGGCTTTTATTAATATTTTAAGTTATCTGGCACAGTTTAGCCATAAATCCAAGATGGCGTTTTTAAGATGACGTCTTTCTAGATGGCGTCTTTCTAGATGGCGTTTTTGAGATAGTGTCATTTGAATTAATGTATTGCACCAAATTTCAATATCACTTTCAACTTATTATACATTAATACCAAAAATATAATAAAGAGTAAAAAACAAACTGACATGTGTAATATTTTTAACTTAAAATCATCCTTAGAAAAAAGAAAAGAAGAATGTGAAAGTAAAAACTTATTATTGCCAGAATCTATAAACAGTGACTTAAAAGCTATTAATCAGCACCAAGACTTTTATGCTCATCAAAATAGGGAATATAAGAAAGATATCAATGAATTAGATAATGAATCATGTATTATAGTCATAGATTTTAAGGAGAATTTAAAAGTAGGTGGTGGCCTTATTGAAACCAATAACTGTTTTTATTCCAAAAGACCTATTTCTTTATTGGGGTTTGCATTGGTATTTAAAGAAAACAATAAAGTTAAATATGAATACCATGATTTTTTATCTCAAATGTTGTCTCATGATTCTTTGTTTTCAGGTGAATGTCTAATAAGTCTTCTTAAATCAGATAAGTTTAAAAAATAAATAATATCAAAGTATGGACTGATAATGGAAACCATTTTAGATCCTATGAATTCTTATATTATCTATTTAAAGAGGCATTGCAATACATTAAAGGGTCTATTAAATACAATAGATTTGTAGAATGTCATGGGAAAAGTATTGTTGATGATTACTTTGGTGTAATATCAAAAACATTAAAAGAGAAAGAAAATCAGCTTTATATTAAGAATATAAATGATATTAAAAATATTTTTGAGCAAGAAGAAAAAGAAAAGAATTATATAAATCAGCGCTATCAGGCTAAAATATTTCTCAAAAGTCATTCTTTTATATTTATGAGAGAAAAGTTAGGCCTATAAGGAGAGAGCTCAAAGTTAAAAATCTGTGCATTAATCTTTCATATTTGATGAAAGATGGGAAGTTGTATACTTCACCTTTAACATTTGAAAATTTCTCAGAATATTCTGAGATAACTTATCATTTGAAATCACATGATGATACCAGAAAAACAAAAATATCAGAAGATGCTAGTGGTGCATTAGGGCAAGTTCATGAAGTAGGGCAGCTTAATAGAGAGTGTATTTTAAATAGAGTTATCAGTCTTTCAAAAACAACAACTTTTTTGAAACAAACTGATAAGGAGCGCCTTTTGAAGAAGCTTCAAATATAAAAGTGGGAGGAGAAGAAGTATATTTTATTGGATGATACTTTAGACTTATATAGATTTAGCTGTGGCGGGGATATTAGTTGGACCAAACCCAGGGGCTGGTCATGTGCTTGATGGGTTTGAGTTGTTGGATACCTGGACAGTCATGTGATATTGGTTTGTTGCCATTTCTGGTATGTCAAATGGTATATTAGAAAGGCACCAAATTGGGCAACAACTAGATGTTAGGTGTGATGGAGATAGCCAAAATACTTGTACATCCAGACCCTCAACACACCCCTCCCTTAAAGGGTTACTTGGGTACATCAGGGGGGCTTTATCTTGACGGCTGCTGCCTGATGTTCCTGGAGTTGTTTACTAGTGGGCACCAACTGGGTTGAGTGCTCTCCTTTGCTAGGGCGGAGGCGAGATCTGTGATACTTTTTGGTGATGGGCTCTTTGGAACCCTGGAACTTAACCAGGTAAGTGTTCCTGTCTCGTCAGTATCTGATGATTCTTCCTGGTCCCCTGTGTACTGAGTCTAGTTTCTTTCTGTTCCCAGCTAGGACCCAGACGGGGGAGTTGATGGGGAGTGGGTCCTCTGTTGAGGTTACCTTTTGAGTTTTGAGTCTCTTTATTTCAGCCAGTTTGGCTTTGAGGCGTATGTGTTGTAGAGCTGGTTTCTGTTCTACTGTGGGAGGTTTTCCCGGGGGGATCTTTACATATGGCTGGTTATTGCAGGTGATTATTTCTGGCTTGTACCTGTATGTTAGTTCAAACAGTGAGTAGCCTGTCCCTTGATTGGTACAAACCTGGGATATTAGTAATACATGTTTCACGTATAATGGCCATGTATATTTGGCTTTGCCATCCATTATTTTCTCCAGGGTTCTGATAAGGCTGCTGTTAAGGCATTCAACTCTGCTGTTGGCCTGTGGCCTTTAGGGCAAGGTTGTGGAGTGTTTGATGTTTTTTGTTTTTAGATTGTTGTTTACTACATGGCCTGTTAGCTCTTTTCCTCCATCTTTTATGATGTATTCTGGAGTGCAGTAGTCTGCTATGATTGCTTTATTGATGAATCAATTTATTGTTTCTGCCTTGTGATCTTTTGTTGCCCAGCAGATGGGCCAACATGTGACAAAGTCAATGGCTACAATTAGGAAACGTTGATTTGTTTTGGTTTCTGGGAAGGGTCCCACTACGTCTAGTCCCCAAACCTTAAATGGTTCAGGGTCAGGTACTGGGTTAACTGTTGGCTGTGGCGCCTTGGTGCTGGCAGATTTTTCACATACTGTACACTTTTTTAGAACATCAATTATGTCTTTCTTCAGGTTAAGCCACCATACTATCTCTTTCAGTGTGAGATATATTTTGTTAGCCTTTGTGTGTCCTAGCAGACAATGGTGTCTTAGTATAGTGTCAACTCTTTGTGCTAGCGGGATGTATGGAATGTGTTTATCTTTGATGATTTGGTATACCATGTCATTTGATACGTGGAAATGTTTTTCATTCCTTACTAGCGTATTGTGGGTTAGTTGATGTGTGGAGGGATCCTTTCCTTTTGTCTTGTACTCAGTGATGTATAGATTGGGCCAGTCAGGGTCCAGGTGGTCAGGGTGATCCTCTCTTGGCTGGCATAGCCTAGAGAAAGCATCAGCCGTGACCAGCTCTGCCCCCTTTTTGTATTGGATGTCCAGGTTAAGCTGTTCCAGCAAGGGCGTCCATTTGGCTTGGCGCCGCGCAAGTGCATTCTGAGTTTTGAAATAGATTAAGGATTTGTGGTCAGTTAGCACTTGGACGTTTAAGTGTCCTTTGAGGTAACATCTCCATTTCTTGCATGTGTGATATATTGCGAGCAATTCTTTATTGTATATTGGGTATCTCTGCTCAGTGTTTGTTAGTTTTCTGCTTTTGTAACATACTGGCAGGAAGTCTTGCTGCCCTGGCTGGCAGATGCATAGGACTGCGCCAATGGCGGTGTCACTAGCGTCTGACTCAATCTTGTAGTACTTGTTGTTATTAGGGTATTGCAAGATTAGTGCTTCAATCAAAGCTTGTTTTAATAGTTGGAAATTCTTGTCACATTCTGGAGTCCAGATGAATTTCTTTTTGGCATTACCTTTGGTTAGGTCATTGATTGGTGCAATGAGCTTTCCGCAGTCTTTGATGTATTTCCTTAGGTAAGCTACTATACCAAGAAAGCATCTAACTTGTTTCACAGAGGTGGGGCATTGCATGTTATTTATAGCTTTTATTTTATCTGGATCTGCTTTGAAGCCACTGTCAGAGACAATGTGGCCCAAGAACAAGAGTTCCTTTTCCATAATTTGGCACTTACTAGGATTAGTGTATAGTTTGTGCTTTGCGAGTCAATCAAGTGTCTTGAAGACATGTGTGAGGTGTTTCTCTTTTGTTTTTGAAAATATGATGATGTCGTCAAGGTAACATGTGTTTGAGAGGCTGTTTAGCGTTTGGTTCATCACGGTGACAAACGTTGCGGGAGTGTTGGTCATCCCAAAGTTCATTACTTTACATTCAAACAACCTAAATTGCGTGCGGAACACAGTCTTTGGTATGTCTTTCTCTTTAACTTCAACTTGGTTGTAACAAGATGTGAGGTCAATTTTTGAGAAAATTTTTGCTCCGGAGAGCCTTGCAAATAGGTCTTCAATAAGGGGAATTGGGTATTTATTCTTTACTGGCTTGCATTTAGTGCTCTGTAGTCAGTAACTAAGAGAAGAGATCCTTCTTTCTTCTTTACAAAGAAAACCGCTGCCCCCCACAGGAATTCAGATGGGCAAATAAATCCTTTGGCTAGGTTGTCCTTGATGTGGGCTTTAAGTGTTTGGGTCTCCATAGGGGAGAGTCTGTAGAGGAGTGCAGGTTTGGGCATGGCTTTGCATAATTTGATGCCATGTTTGACCTCTTGTTTGGTGGTAACTCTGAGAGTTCTTTCTTGAATACATGAGCGTATTCATTTAGGAGTGCCGCAAGTTCTGGGCATTGGATCTTTTGTGCTTGTATATTATTAAATTCAGAGTACCTCATTTTGTGGAGGGTACTGTCTTTGGTTAGCTGTTCAGAGTCATATTGATTTATGACTTGGACAAATACTGTATCTCTTAGAATTAGGTTGTTGAGTTCTTTGAGAATGTTGAAATTGACTACATTGTGTTTTATTGTCATGGTCTTTGTTTTCCAACATACGCTGAGTTCACTCGGGTGAACCAGTCCATGCCTGCTACAATGTTGTAGTTTATGAGTTCATGACAAGTCCTTTAATGGACGTTTGTATGCCTTGGAGGTCAATTCTGAAGGGAGTTGTTTTTCCTTTGAGTAGAACTTTTGATTTGTCTGCCATTCTGGCATATTTGAAGTTGGATTTGACAACTGGTATTTTGTACTTGGTTACAAAAGGTTTGCTAACCATAGTGTGTTGTGCACCAGAGTTGAATAAAATTTTATGTGTATGTGATTTGTAAGTGCATGGATAGACAAGAAGTTGTCAGCAATATTTAATTTTTACGTTCATAAAAATGGAGGATTGCGGGACACGGGGATGCAAGCAGCAAAGTTTGTGCCTTGGTACTTCTTCTTGTTGTGTTGGGGGGAGACAGGGGCACTTAAGCCTGTTCCCCCTCCTCTTTTCCCTGTTCCTCTGTTTTGAGACCTTTGAGGTCAGAGAATGTGGGGTCAGATTCATAGCAGGTTGCTACTTCAGCATTGTTAAATTTGGCGGTGTCCTCTTTCTTGGGACGGAAGCGTTAGCGCTTTGGCTACAATTGCCGTTGTTACAATTGGAGTTGCTGTTGTTATGGTTGGTATTTTGGTGTTTATTGCCATTGGCTTTTTCTTTGCCATTGCCGTTTGAGGAGCGGTTGCTGTTGCATGCAGCATATTCCATGTTGGTGCATTTTTCAGCGCGCTTGGCTTTAGCAATGAGTGCAGACATGGAGGTATTTGCTTCTGGGCGGATGAGAGCAGCAACATAGGGTTTCATTCTGTTGATGAAATATGCTCTGGTGTGTACGTTGTCAGCTTGTGCTGGGTTTTGGATTTTGCAACGTATTTTATTAAATTTGTTGGCGTAGACTGTAATAGTGGTCTTTTGAGGAAGATCACTGAGCTGTATTACAATATCTTGAAGAGATTTGTTGATGCAGATATTGTGGGTGATGTTGGCTTTGAACTCTTCCCAGTTGTCAAGCTGGTTGTTGGTTTGTGAGCCAACCCAGGTGGCAAACCAGTTAGCTGCGGCCTTGTATAGGCGCTTGCTGGCTTTCTGGACCCATTTCTCATGAGGGATGCAGCTGGCGCGGAGTTTAGTAGCTGTGTGGTCTAGCCAGTTGATGACGTTTTCTTTGTTTTTACTAAAGAACTTGTCAATACCAATGTATTTGGTGTTGGCAACTTCACCTGTGATAGGTGGTTGTGCGTTTGTTTGTGTTTGAAGGGAGCAACTGTATTGAATTATCTTGGTGCATGCTTTGGGCATGACCAGACCTTTGAATACGGTGCATCCACTAGGAATATCTTTGTCAATGTTGTGGGCGTGGAAGTATGTTTTCCAGGTCTCCTGAGATGTGGCCTGGTTGAGTATGTGGGCAAAGAGGGGTGGGTTCTGTTCAGTCATCTTCTCTTTCATCAGCGTGGTCAAAAACTGTAGTGATACCAGTGATAAGGAGAGCTTTTTGGGGAAGCTTTGAATTTAAAAGTAGGAGGATAATAAGTATATTTTATTGGATGATACTTTAGACTTATATAGATTTAGCTGTGGCGGGGATATTAGTTGGACCAAACCCAGGGGCTGGTCATGTGCTGGATGGGTTCAAGTTGTTGGATACCTGGACAGTCATGTGAAATTAGTTTGTTGCCATTTCTGGTATGTCAAATGGTACATTGGAAAGGCACCAAATTGGGCAATGACTGGATGTTAGGTGTGATGTCAATAGCCAGAATACTTGTAATCCAGACCCTCAACAAAACTAAGAATATTTATGATGAGCCAAAGATAGGGTAATAGCATTTATAGCTTTGGGGCTGCTATTACTTTCCCATGCAACTCATCATAAATATTTTTAGCTTTTAGTATGTAGAAGCACTTAAGATATTTCCAGCAATATTATAAGGTGCAATTTTCAATTCTAAAATTGATAAATTATTTTTTTAAAAATATCTAAGCCCATGATCAATTAAAGATTTGACATTGATTTTATTTTAATCTTTCTGAATAATTTGAAAATGAATAATATAATTAATTTATAAAATAATCAGTCTATTGCTTAGGCATAACAAGAAAAATAATGACCCGATTGTATATCTCAAATGATAGTATCCTTTGATAGAGATTGAAGGGCCAGTTGTATATATTCAGTTTCAGTGTCCAAGTGCCAGGGTACCCTATTAATTTTTACAAGCAATCAGCAACAGTAGGGTGGATAGCCAGTATAGGCATTATTGAAAATCCATTGGTGTTCTGATGTTGAGCTCTAGGTTACTGTACCACAGTGAAGTCATACCCTTTTAAGTGCAGGACCCATCAAGCCATTTGAAACCCTGGCTCCTTTAGTTGTTGTAGCTACTTGAGGGACAAGTGAATAATAGGCTAATGGTTAATCTACACCCTCATTATCAAACTGGGCTAAGATTGCATCTACAGTGTTGTGATCTGAGGCGCGGCACAGAGTCACAACGTGAAATCCTAACCTTAGGATTGGATTTGTAATAAGTCTTGGTTAGAATGGCAGGGAAGGCTATTTAATTACTTTGTGGCCCTGAATAAATACTATCTGATAGATGTGGCTAGAGAGGCGCCAAAGTATGTGGATACACAAAGACAAAAATGTGAATATAACTTAAATTTTATTGGGTATAAAGATTGAGAATATATACTGTGTAGCTTTACCACAAAACAGTACATGGACAGTAGGATCACTTGCCACAAGCATGAGTGGGGCAAGTGAGTTGCGCAGGATCAGGAAACTGAAAAATTGCATTTCCCAATTTGGAGCCAGACTCATTTCAAAGGACAAAAGCAAAAGAGAGAGATTCATCCTCAAAATAACCCAGCAAAGGCAAAATTAAAACATGGTGAATGACAGCATTCACAAAATTGCCCCCCTCTAGATTGGACTTAGGGGGTGGTACTTGTGGAAGAACTTGGCATGCATTCAAGCAAAAGGTCAACCACTAGAGAGGAGTTTTACAGTATACTCTGACCCTTGCTTGAAGGTCACTTCCAAGGGCCCAATCCACAACAATTCTAGCTTTTTAGCTTGTCCTCTCACTCTATGTTGATAGTGGAGAACATGGTCCCCAATGTTGAACTCAGGCAGGGGGGATCTCCTGGCATTGTCAGGGGAGAGCTCTAGCAGCTTGGTCTTATAGGCAGACGTGTAGGCAGAAGCCTGGATGTCAATGATTTGATTAAATAGATCCTTGATATGCTCATCAGGGTTCATGGCCTTATGAGAGGAGAGTAGGGGGGCCCCAAGAGCAACAGGGTAGTGGCTTCACAACCATACAGCATAGCAAAAGGGGAATACCCAGTGACACAATATTTGCTAAAGCAATAGGCAAAGAGAGAAGCAGGTAATTATAGATCCCAGTTGGCGCCGTCAGAATAAGTGAGCTTCCTCATGATAGAAACCAGAGTTGAGTTTGCGCGCTCAACCACCCCACTGGTGGAAGAATTATAGGGGGAAGAGAAAGACTGATGAGACCCTAAGGCTTCAACCACAGAGGTCACTAACTTGGCGTTGAAGTTATTCCCATTGTCAGACAACAACACTTGAGGGCAGCTATGGCGGAAGAATACATCTCAAAGAAGAAGGTTGGTGGTTGTCTTGGCAGTGATTTCTTTAGTAGGGCAAGCTTCTACCCAGTTGCTAAAATGATCAACAGCAATTAGGATAAAGCGGCAACCAGAGCGGGAGCAAGGGAGAGGCCCTACAGCGTCAATACTGACAGTGTAAAATGTGTGTTGAGGGGGGACTAGCTTGAACTCATGAGCAATGGCTTTAGGTCATTGGAGTTGGCAATCATGGCAACTAGCAATAACATCTTAGATCAGCAAGCAAATATTTTCCCAGAAGTAATTCTTATGGAGCCAGGCATGGGTCTTGGCAACGCCCCTGTGTCCTGTCTCCTTATGAGCTTGAAGCACCAACAAAAGGCAAAGACTAGGCCTTACATAGGGCAAGTAGTGGTCTTTTACTTTCTTGAAAAGCTGATTGTCATAAATGAGGGTGTCTTCAGATAACTTAGAAAGGGCGACTCAAACATCTTCTGTCTTGTTCTCCCATGACAAAGGATATCCAATTAGTTGATACAACCTGTCAGCCTCAGCAGGGTGTAGGGCAAGGATGGGCATTCTGGACAGTCCATCAGCATTCTGATGTTGAATCCCAGGACATTACAGCACAGTGAAGCTGTACCCTTTCAGGCAGAGAGCCCATCTAGCTAGTCGTCCTTATGGTTCCTTGAGTTGCTGTAGCCATTTGAGCAAAGCAGGGTCAGTAACCACAGTGAAATGGGTGCCATACATGTAATGGCAGAACTGCTTGACAGCCTGTAGCACAGCAAGGCACTCTTTCTCTGTTACACTATAGCTCTTCTCATGCTTATTCAGGACACAAGAGGTATAGGCTACAGGGTGATCCACACCTTCATCATCCAGTTGAGCCAAGATAGCCCCAATAGCCAGGTCACTAGCATCAGTATATAGGATAAATTCCTTATTATAATCAGGATATACTACAATGGGAGCCTCTTTGAGTTTTTTTTTTTTGAGGGTCTCAAAGGCTTGTTGTTGGCTGGCAGTCCATTCATAGGGGATGTTATGCAGCAGCTGGACCAAGGGTTTGCTAGTGTCAGCAAAATTGGGGATGAACTGTCTATAGTATCCCATCATGCCCAGAAAGACTTGAACTTCTTGCAGGTTGGTGAGTGGAAGCATTTTGTCAATGGCCTCAACTTTCTTAGTCATGGGGCAAATTCCTGTCTGAGTCACCTCATGCCCCAAGAACTCAAGGTGTTCCTTGAAGAAGGCACACTTAGAAGGTTTTAACTTAAGTCCAGCCTCTTAAATCTTTATGAACATTTCCTTGAGATGAGCCAGGTGGTTAGTAAAGGTAGAACTAAAGACTGTTATAACATCTAAGTACACTAGGACACACAGGAGCTTCAAATCACGGAGAATGGAGTCCATGGCTTGTTGGAAAGTAGCTGGAGCATTGCAGAGTCCTTGTGACATTTGTGTAGGCTCAAACAATCCTTCGGAAGTGATGACTGCAGCCTTCTGTCTATCCTCAGGAGAGAGATCAACTTGTCATTACCCAGAGGCTAGGTCCATAGCAGAGAAGAACTTGGACCCCTGAGGCGGCAGAGAGCATCATCAATGTGTGGTAAGGGGTAGGAATCCTTTTTGGTAGAAAAGTTCAATTATTAGTAGTCCATCACAATACAATGACCTCCATCCTTCTTTTCAAGTATGAGCAAGGGAGAGGCCCATGGACTTTGGGAAGGAGCAATTAGTCCAGCGTCTAGAAGTTGTTTGAGCTCTTTAGACACCTGAGCATCCTCTATATGACTGTAGCAATAAGGTTTAGCACAGAAGGGAGCGTCACCAGTATCAATCTGGTGAATGATGCCTTTGGCTAGACCATAATCAGTGCTATCTTTAGCAAAGATATCCAAAAACTGATTCAGTAGTTCAAGCACCTTTTTCTGTTGAACCAGGGATAGTTGAAGGAAATCTTGAGCAGTGAACAAGGATAGGACTTGGGGCTTGTCCTCAGGTAAATAAAAGTCCTGGAACGTACCAAAGGGATGTAGTGATAGGTTGTCAGGGGCATTCAACAACTTGGCATAGCCAACAACCTGCCCTCTAGACACATTTATGGGGAGAGCAGTTAAGCTGGCGACCTGTAATTGAACAGGGTCTTTACAAGAGACATCCAAGATTCCTGGACAGAGATAGGGTTCATTGCAGCCTAGCAAGGGAGGAGAGTATAACTCTAGGAACGTACGCTCAGGTAGCTCATACAATATTTGGGAGTCTAAGATAGCCTGAGATCCAGGTGAAATGGTTAAAGCAGAAGTGGCCAAGAGAGGAATCTCTTCAGACGCAGGGCAAGCCATAGGAGGGCATTTCATGTTGGAGGAATGGGTACAATATTTTAGAGTGAAAACACCAGTGGTATATTATAAGGCACATGTCTTGAGACGCTTCCCAGGAACTTCAACTGGCTCTTCAAAGATCAGAGGGACCTTGTACCCTAAGATAGAGAGGTAGCTGTCCTTCAAGTTGATGATCTCATTATATTACCTAAGGAATTGATTAACAACAAGGAGGTTGTAGCTCTCATTCTTTAAGACAACGGCAGGCACAGCCAAGAGTAGTTTGTCAAACTGCATGGGAAGAGCAGAATAAGCCCCTATAGCGCAAGTCATGAATAGCCCAGCTGTGCCATACAGCTGGTGATAATTAAGGTCAGGGGCAAGTTTGAGTTTCTTCACAAGCTTGGAGAAGACAACGTTGACTGGCAAGCCAGTGTTTAAGACAGCCTTGATCTTCACTTTTTGAATGGATATTTCTAATCAAGTGGTAGTGCAACCAAAGAGAGGAAGAACAGCCAAGATATCTTGAGCCTCTGATAGTTCCTTATCCCACTTCTCAATCATGCATCTTAACCCTGGGAACTCCTTATAAACAGTTTGGAGAGGGAGAAAAATAGATACATTTTGAACATAGCGTCAGCAACCTCAGCAGCTTCCTTGGAAGACTTGACAAGTACATGGGATTTCTTAGCTTTAATGAGGTATGGGCAATAGATAACCTCTTTGGCTTCAGGAAGAGGCTTGGCGGTTGTTGTAGTTTTCTAAGAATGTAGCTTATAAGGGACTGCAATAGTTTTGGGGACAGCAAGGACTGAATACCCATAGGTGTCAGGATCTTCCATATCAGAATCTTCCATGTCAGAGTCATCAGAGATGTTGTGGAATAGCAGCAGAATGGGAAGAGCTTCAGTGTCAGCAGGCTCAGCGTCAGCAATGGAGGGGGGAATTGAAAGAGACTGGGCAGAATTGTCAACCAAGAGTGTCTCTGCCTCTAGGTTGACTGTTCTTTTCCTGCCTGCTCTTTGGGATCAGCTCCTTCAACACAAGGATTGGTGCAGACTTGGGAATGGTGACCTACTTGCCCACAGTTATGGCAACCCTTGCGTCAAGGAGAAATTCTGTGAGTTCATGGTGAGGATATGTGGGCCACATGAAAACAAACCAGAGTTAGAGGTGGCACAATTCTCCCACACAACTTCCCCAGAATGGGTAAGGTTCATATCTTGCAACAATGTCTTTATGCTCTTCATAGATAAAAACATGGATTTATGAGCCTTAAAGTGAAGACACAGAAGCTGGTTAACCTTGAGGGCTTGAGCGCAAGCCATGCACGCTTCATGTGCGGTCAGCTGATAGCTTGTAATCAGTTGCTGTCCCTCCATGTAGAATTTATCTGGAAATTCAGCTAGGGTCTCCTTTGACTTGAAAGAAATGTGCATAAAGGCGTCCTTCTTCACTTCCAAACTAAATTCACCACCAAATTTGTCAATCAGAAGTTGCTTGATATCTTCCCAGATCTTGATGGTGGGCAGCTCTGGCACTAATACCTCTTGACAGGTCAGGTGCAGACAGGTTAGAATGTGTTCACTCTTAACCTCATCCAAGGCTCTTCTCATGGTAGTTTCATAGATAGATAGGAAAGCTGAAATAGTTGAGGTTTTGGGGTTGAAGACTTGCTTAAAGGTAGGCTTGAAATTTGCTTCTGGAGTCAGGTCACCATTGTTGCTATTGAGTACATTTATGTGTGGGGAGAATTCTGATTCAGATTTGGAGGGGGGCTGTCTAGCCCACAGCTGGCAAACACTTTCCTCAAGGGTAGTCAAGGTTTCAGCAGTGTGGGTGCCCTTATTATTAGCTAGGGTGGCTGTTGCTCAGTAATATCTAGGTGTTGGCTCTTTGCAGTTACTACCAAGGACAGTTCAGCCAGTTGATAGGTAAGAGACAGACCCACCAAAAGGCAAGGAGCAAACCTGTCATTCACTGAATTGATTAACTCACTCATTTCTTGTACCTCTTTATCAAGCTCAGAGTGATCTTGTTTCAAATGGTCTACCTCATTAGCTAAAGCTATCAACTCTCTAGCACAATGAATGCAGGGAGCTCCTGACAAGCCAGAGCAACAGCCATCTTCATCAGTAACCCCAGCTGGACTAACAGCAGACGCCATCATCTCACACAAGGTAGCAACCTCTTATTGTAAGTCAGTAACTTGAGTCATCAGAGCAAGCACTTGAGGATCTGGCTGAGGGGCTTTGGTAGGACAATCCTGACTGCAGGTGGACACTCTTAACTCTTGAATGGAATCCAATAGTCTCTGCTCTTGATCTGCCAAATCATTAGATGGAGGAGAAGGCAGGGCATCTGGTTTGGGTGTAGACAATCCCTTCACTTGAGTATGAAGTCTGGCAATGGTAGCAGAGGTAGCAGCCCTTTCTTGATTGAATTACTTGCTAAGTCCACATAGGCCTTTTGCAGCAAGGGATGCTACTTGCTGTAATTAGTCAAAGGAGTAAGCACTGAACTTGTTGAGCTGCTGTGCAAGTTGTTCAAAATTGATGAGATAGGCATTCAGAGTGCAATCTACTTGGGTGCACCAGGGCTGTTCCAACTGATGAAACTCATGTAATGCTTCCTAAAGTATTCAGGGATGAACTGGCGCATTTGTTCAATGGGATTAACCAAACAGGTCTTGGAGGTGACAGAGTTGTACTGATTTTCTGATATCAAGGAAAACAGAGAGTGAATACACTCTAGTAGGCTGAAAACTGATCCCAGTGATGAGTGACGGCTGCTTGTAGAGATGAAATCTCCTGAATGTGGAGCCCTAACACCATTTGATGATGGGCTAGGGCACGTTGTACAAAGGATGGCAATAGGTGTTCAGAAGAACCAGCTGCTGAGAGGAGATGCTGTGGAAATTGTGGAGCTACAATCAACTTGTAGTATTCTGCTTGGCTGAACTGAAGCTGAAGGCAGGGGATGGCTCCATCACGGGCTAACCCAAGGGCTACTGCCATGACGTGTTCCAAGTCAGGGGTACCCAAAGGGTAGGCCACTAGGTGGGGACCATTCCTAAGGTTCAGCACAGTAGGGACAATAGGCGAGTCAGCAATGTCTTCACAATAGGAGGACTGGTAATTTCAGGCAAAGTTGGCTCTTGTATGGGAGGAGGCAAGGGTCCTTAAAATGTGGTCACAAAAGGGATAACCAAGGGGCTTACAGCCCCTGTAGTGAGCACCATTTTTGTTGTAATCTGAGGCGCAGCACAGAGTCACAACGTGAAATCCTAACCTTAGGATTGGATTTGTACTAAGTCTTGGTTAGAATGGCAGGGAAGGCTATTTAATTACTTTGTGGCCCTGAATAAATACTATCTGCTAGATGTGGCTAGAGAGGTGCCAAATTATGTGGATACACAAAGACAAAAATGTGAATATAACTTAAATTTTATTGGGTATAAAGATTGAGAATATATACTGTATAGCTTTACCACAAAACAGTACATGGACAGTAAGATCACTTGCCACAAGCATGAGTGGGGCAAGTGAGTTGCGCAGAATCAGGAAACTGAACAATTGTATTTCCCAATTTGGAGCCAGACTCATTTCAAAGGGCAAAAGCAAAAGAGAGAGATTTGTCCTCAAAATAACCCATCAAAGGCAAAATCAAAACACGGTGATTGGCAGCATTCACAACAACTACATCTATAGGACCCACTTTACAGTAGTCACCAATCACTTGTCCCTTAAATGGTTACAGCAACTAAAGAAACCTGAAAGTCAACTGGCTTGTTGGGCCCTGCACTTACAAGGGTATGATTTCACTGTGGTACAGTAACCTAGAGCTCAACATCAGAACACCAATGGATTGTCAATAATGCCTATACTGGTTATCCACCCTGCTGATGCAGATTGCCTGTACAAATTAATAGGGTATCTTGACACTTGGGCTACTGAAACTGAAGAAATACAACAGGCCCTTTAATCCCTAGCAAAAGATACCATCATTCAAGATAAACAGTTGTTCAAAAAGGTCAACACACCTATCTTCCCTACGTCTGTCCCAGCATAAGAATAGCTATCATTCTTTAAGCCCATATTGACACTGGACATGGAGATATAGCTAAGACTCACAACTGGTTATGCAAAAACTTCTACTGGGAGAACATGCACCTGATAATCCCTGACGTCCTTGCTTCTTGCCATTCATGCCAACTCCAACGTCCTGAGCCTGCTCAACATCAGTTCAAACTCTTTCTACCTAAGCATTCCTTCTACACTGTGAGTATTGATGCTGTTGGGCCTCTCCTCTGTTCTTAACTGGATGCAGGTTCATCTTGGTAGCAGTTGACCACTTTAGTAAATGGTTTGAGGCCCAAGCCACCAAAGACATCACTGCTAAGACCACTGCAAATTTCCTGTTGCAAGATATCTTCTACCAATGATAAGGTGCGCATTTTGGGGAAGCTTCAAATATGGAATTAAGAAAAAAGAGAAGTATATTTTATTGGATAATTCTTTAGACTTATATAGACTTGACTGTGGCAGGGATTTAGTTGGATTGAACCTAGGGGTTGGTCATGTGCAAGATGGGTTCAAGCCATTGGATACTTGGACAGTCATGTGATATTGCCTGGTTATCATTCTTGGTATGTCAAACAGTATATTGGAAGGGCACCAAATTGGGTAATGGCTGGATGTTAAGTAGGTTAGTGGTAGCCAGAATGCCTGTACATCCAGACCCTCAACACCAACATGAGTTTCCTCCAGACTTATTGTCTGATAATGGCACTAATTTCAATGTTTGCCTTATCACCTCTATTGTGGAAGCTATGGGCACACATCAATCTTTCTCTGCACTGTATGATCCTTTGAACAATGGAACTTTAGAGCAAGCCAATTCTACCATTGTGTCCATTTTGAGGAAACTCTCTCTCTCTCTCTGATGCCGCCAAAGGGATATGTTACTCCATGCTGCCCTCTTTGCCTATTGTCTTAGTAGACACTGGGTGACTGGGCAATCCCCCTTTGCCATGTTGTATGGACAAGAAGCTACTACCCCCTCAATCTTGGGATCTCCACTGGACAAAGTTGACTCTTCTAATAATCCAGAAGCCCATGTCAAAGATTTGACCAACCAAATCATTGACATCCAAGCCACAGCATACTCAACTTCCTATAAAATCAAAGCTTTAGAGCTCTTGTCCTCCAATGCTTACAGAGCCCCCTCTCCAAATATCAAGTGGGTGACCTGGTTCTCTATTACCAGAATTGTACTGGGGACCAAGCCCATAAGCTAGACTCCCTCTGGGTTGGCTTGTGTGAAGTCACCTTCAAGAAGGACGTCAATTATACTGTGAAACTACTGTTGTCTGGCTGTTCTTTTGCTCAAGTCCATTCCAAATTCCTCCGAAAATATCAACTCCCTGTGTCCAATATTGAGGGGGGAGATGTTGTAAATAGTGCCATTAATGCTATTTTGATATGGCCTTCAAATAGTGATATATGCAAAGATTTGGTCGGTTTTGCTTTCAACTTCAGGAATTTCTTGCTTTCATTAAATGGGTCTAATTCAATCTCCACCCATTATGGAATACCATACCTGCCCTTGACTGATCTTGGTATGACTTCACCCCAACGTGACCCCCTCAACCACTCTGTCTACCTAATGAGTGATCATTGAACCTTGTCTACCATTTAAGTAGAATCCTTTCTCCTAATAAAGATAAGTTTATCCACAGTTGTGTTGGCTTTAATATTCTTTAAGCTTTTTCATTTACTTTTTGTCAAAAGGAATTCCTCTTCTTGTATTCCAGTAAATTAAGGTATGTGCCCTTAATTTTGCCCTGAAGACTAACCCAAGGCTAGCTTTGAACCTCAAATCTTTTGTTATAAAGATTTCCTGTTGTGTCCTCTTGGATGTTGTCCCCAGGAGCCAAACACAACAGGGTCACTGGTTGGTTGGGTTGCGGGTCACAAACTTGCTTAATTGGAACCTTGTTGGTGGGTCAAGTATGCTGTTCCGACATTTATCTTGACGTGTCAGACTACACTTCTCTCTTTGGTTGGCAGATAGTGGCTGAATTGTTTTCCCAAATTGTCTTCCATTTAAACTTAGGCAACTAATCACAGAAAGATAAGTGCCTCCTACCCTGTGCCATAGCCACCTACCAGCCAATCAAGGCAACAACTAATATGGAATATGGCAAGCAGCATATGGTGGCCATCACAATAAATCCTCCTGCCTCTACCCCTGCCACCACCTATCTGTCAGCCCCACCCACCCAATCCCAGACCCCCCCAGGCCAGCACTGCCTCTATGTTTTCCTTTCTGCATGATTATACTTAAGAGGCATCATTCTTCCCCTCCCTCATAAACTCCTTGCTGAAAAACCTTTTCTATTTATATTATCTTTATCTTGAATTTCAATTGTTCATTTTCTCTTTGTTTATAGTTGGTTTTATTCTTTATTTTCAACTTATTTCTTTAAAATCATAGGTTTAATATTCCCTGTATCTAGATCCAAAACACAGTTATTTTTAGCACCTAAACACAGCCCCTTGTGAAAATATTAACAACAATTTGGTGATCAACTAAATTAAAATTAGAAAATTATACATTTATTGTGCTTAGATAAAGTTGTTGCTGATCTAATTTCAAAAAATTAATAATATACTTTAAGCCAATCAGGAACTGAGTAATAAAGTGATTGTTTTGACATAAAGGGTCATTCAATAATTATTCAATGCATGTGCGCTAATTAATCTGATTAAATGGCTGCTTTGCCATTGTGCGCCATTGCTGCTATGGCAAGTTGTTGTTGGATTAGTGCTCAATCAGCTGCTGGGTTGCATTATTTCACCAAAAAACTTGCCACAGCAGTAATAAAGTACAACAGCAAAACAATCAGCTAACCAGATTAATTAGTGCCATTGAATCAAATAATTATTGAATTCCTCTTTATGTCACAGCTATCACTTTATCACTCAGCTCCTGATTGGCTTAAATTTTATCATTAAGCTTTTGAATTTATATCATTGACAGCTTCTCTAAACAAAATAAACATATAATTATTTAATTTAAACTTAACTATACATGAAATTGTTTAAACTTATTTCTGGAACAAGGAGATGTTTAAAAAACTTAAAACAATATAGCAATTATTGAAGCAATGCAAAAAGCAAAGCAAATAACACATTTTGAGATAAGCGTAAAACATATACAGAATGTTTAAAAAGAAGGATATTGTAATAAATGGTAAAAAACAAGGATATACAAAGAGGAAATAATATAAGAACAACATAGAAATATTTGGGGTGAAAGCTATAAAAACCTATGCAAAGATTAGTAAAAAATCAATGAGAGAATTGGAGAAGTTGCTTAAAAACCTTGACCTTTCAATTGCAAAGATCAAAGGAATTGCTTTCAATGTCAAAGAAAATGTGAAGTCTGCTGTCTTGACTGGAGGAAAAAATTGAAAAGGTTTCAACAAAGACGCTCAAGTGTTTTCTCAATGTCTAGAAGACTGTTGTGGAGTGCCTGTAGTTTAAAGCCCACGCCCTTTTTGTGTTGTCTGTCTAGGCCAATAACCACAAGAGTATGAACCTCTCAAGACCACCAAGAGGGCCTGCAATAGGAATACCAAGATGCCTGCATAACTTGCTGCGCCAGAGATGGCCTGACCAGCCAAAGCAGCTGGCAAAGAAGTGTGCAAAGAAGCTACCCAAATAAAAAATTGATAAACATAAATATATAGTTACAGTAGTTTTCAAACCTGTTGATATAAATTTATATTAGTCAGTTTAAAATGCATGAACTCAGTCTAAAAAAATAATCAAAACTTAAGGAATTTATATTAAATCACACTAGATTTGGATCCAATTTGATTTGTTTTTAGACTGATTTAATGTGTTCTAAACTGACTAATATATGTTTATCTCAACAGGTTTGAAAGCTACTGTACATGTTTTTTAGAAAAGGTTTGATGGTATTGGGCACCAAGTCCTGGTCCCCTATGTTCTATGTCAACTATGTGAAAAAGCAGCTGGCTTGTCTCCTCCAGTTGTGGAGAAATTGAGTATTACATAAATGGTTCCATCCCAATGTCAAGGTACATGCTAGCCAGGCTAAGACATCGCAAAGGGGCATCCAAGTGGGCAGTTACTGCCTACAAAGGTGTCCAGTTAGTCTGCCTTGACCTTTTTTCTCTTGGTGGAGTTTACTATGTAAACTCCATTGGGCTTGCTTGGGAGGTCCTGGAGACGCTCCCAATCAAGAATATACTGAAGATAGGCCAGGCTCATGTGGGCGCTTGCTTCTTCTTCCTGTTGTAACACACCCTCTCTTATCTCCTGGAGAACTTTTGGGTGTGGTGTCAAAATTTGCTGTTGCAAACGCATTAGCCCTCAAAAAATATCCTCCTGGAAGTCTTTGGGCTGGCCTGAAGTGCCAAAAAGACAGGTGTGCTAATGGCCATGGATCTCACATTTTCCAAGACAAAGCCTGAAAAAAAATAGTAATGTATTCAACAAATTATTCAAGTTTACATAATTCTTTTATGGGCAAGATCTTCATCTTGTGGTTTACCTTTATTATTATTTTAATTTGGGATAGGCGCTGACGTAAAGGACCTGGACATGGTTCCACTTATGATCAATAAGGCAATACTCTCCCTGGATGGGAAGAAAGTCACCCCAGGGTATGACTTGGTTGATCATGTGATCCCAGACGCCCTGGTCCTGACTAAAATCAACAGGTTTGCAGCCCCTCCAGAAAAGCTGCTGCTGAATTCCATCTCACTCTACTACCTTTTAAAATCTGCAGAATGTACTTCAATCAAAGTGTATCCACCATCTACAGTGTGGTGGTTGAGGTTGTGCACCACCTCCATTGCCAGGTGGTTGCATATAGACAAACCCATCACAAGCAAAAAGAAATCTTACTTCATTATATATATTACAGTTTAATCTTTTTATTTTTATAATCATCAAATTTAAACAACCTCTTTTAGCAATTATTAAACAACAAAATAAATTTAAAGCAAGTATTTATAATTTTTACAGTAATATATTTATTAATATAAAAACATCATATACTTTGAGGATTTACCTTTTTATTTTTGATTCATATTATATATTTATTTGATGGGAATGACTTTTAATATATATTACACCATTATCAATAGTTTTTGATAGTCACCATGGCCTATATAAATAACTAATTGCTTTAAAATATGAAAATTGAACCTGTTTTAATGGAGCCTAATTATTTATTAAATGATTGGAAACTTTTGAATATAAAACAGATATCAATATATTTTAAGCAGAATAAAAAAGAAATAAAAGTTAAAGAGAAAACATTAAAGCTAATACAATACAAGTAATAGAAAAGAGATCTTTTAATTTATTGGCTTCTTGCCAAGGCAATAGAAATACATGATTCATAATGTGTGTAGAACTTAGTTACAGTCTCAGCTGGAAGGGTATGGACCCTGTCCTGTAGAAAATTAAACAAGGCCTCTGGTCCAGAGGCAACTGTGGTAAGTTCAACTCTCTGGTGCTTGACTCCCTGGTGCTTGACAAAATAGTAAAATGAGAATTCAGCCTTTTCCCTGATCAACAACTGGAAATCAACACTTTTTTAATTAACAGATCTTGATGTACTGAAACTTTTAATATAAAAATTAAGCTATACATGTCACAAGTGACAAACTCTTATCAACTATGCCAACTAAAAAGCCTAAACTACAGGAGTCAAACCCCAACACCCTGCGGGCCACCAGCCCACAGGGCCAGCTGCCTGGCTGCCCGCAGTTTTTTGGGTTTGAACCAGAACAGGATTCAACTTCGGGGAATCTCTTGAAGCTTGATGAGCTAAGTTTGCCTATGACAATGCCCACCGCGCTAGAGGTTTCTTTTAACCCAACCAATCAACAGGCTGGGTTAGCCACAGACCCCGGAATAATCCGGGCCACCACAGAAAAAGAAACAAATAAACTTTCCATAAGAAGCAGGCACCAAGAGATGACCTGTCCTGTGACCAGACTAGGGAAGTTGAGTGCTCTCAGTTCAAGCCAGCCAATGGAATAACTCCTGCAATAAATGCTACTGAGGACTGTGAAAACCTAGTAGATGGGAAATCCTGGGCCAAGAAAATATATGAAAGTTTTACCATGACAGATGGGCATATTTATACCCTGGGCCGCCAGGAAGATGCCCATCGCCATTCTTACAATAAAGTGACATGAACCTTTGGTTCAACCAGGTCATTCCATATTTAATATTAGTTCTATTTCATCTACAGTCTACTTCCTGCAGTTTGCCCCTCTTACCCAACCACTCCAAGAAACTGCGGACCAGCTGCCTGACCTTTTCTGCCCACCAGGAGTTCCCTACAGCCCAGTACATTTCACTGAGTACCCCCCAAACCCAGTGTATTTGGAGTTCACCCTAGAGGAAATCCTAATCTACAATCCTGAGGCCCAAACTAGAGAGACTGAGACCGTCTATAGTGAAGGAAACAAAGTCACCATCCCTCCCCTTCTATTCCGTGACAAGTACAACTACCTGTCCGCATATTTGGTCCCTATGACTCCACCCCTCACCCTGCGGCCCGACCAACCGCAGGAATCTGTTGCTGCAGATGAATCCACTTCCACCCAGATATTTGGAGTCATGTACATCACTCTTACTGGCTTGATTGATTCTATGGTGCCCGCAAACGGACCTTGGGCTATCCTGGGAAAATCCCTATCCTATATTGTAAAGTTAGCCCCAATCTTGTGGTGGGCCCTTCCTGCTGGGCCTGCGGGCCGTCTGCCCGCAAGTCTGCAGAAACCCCCTACTGGTTAGATCCCTGACAATACAACTATAATACTAAAGTAATTCCAGAGAGCTCAAAAAAGCAATAAAAAGTGTACTTTAACTAATTAAAATAAGAAGAAATAAGCAACTATTCTCATTTTACTATGTAATTTACACTCTTCATTATAAAAATATTTTTGATTACCATAAAAATGAAAATTGCAATAAGACAAAAATAAATAAAAACACAAAAATAGAAGTTATACAAAATATGAAGAAATAATAATATTTATTTGATGTAGTTCATATAAGTATAAATGTGAATTTCTTTTGTTTTATTAGGAAATTAACAAAAATTAAGATATTTCATTCACTTTCAACTATTCATCTCAAACTTACCATGTATACATAAAATAATCAATGATATCTAATTAAATCAAAAACAGATAAATTAAAACTAAAAACTAATTGATCAAAGCTAAAAAGTAAAAATTAAAGCTAAAAAGTTAAAATTAAAAGTAAAAATCATATAAGCAAGTTTATTCTTCACCCTTCTTCCCCTTCTTCATTTTAGCCCCTTCCAGGAGAGCAGTTGCAATGAGCTCAAGCTATTTGATCTCTGAGGCCTTTATTTTATGCTTGGCCACATTTCGAATGGCTTTGTGAATAGGGTGGAGCAGGTTGTGGGCTTGGTGGGAGGGACACGGTTTGCCAAGTCACGCAGCTTGGAGATGGTTTTCTTCTGCTTGTGATGCAGAAGGGAGAAAAAGTGATTGAATTTTGGGTGGAGCCCAAAGTTAGTCTTTAGGTGTTTGTGGTAAGCCTCTAGCGCTGAGGTGGTCTTGAGCTCACCATTCACTGCCGCCCGGTACACATTCCAGCTGGCCTTGGCACAGGCCTTGCCCCACCTCTGTGTGACAACCTTCCCAATCCACTGGGGCTCAAAGTACTTGAGGAAAGGCTTGAACTCTGAGTGCTTTACTAAGTAAGGATTCTTTGAGAGAACCTTGAACCCCTGAACAGTGTGCTCTGGCTTTAAAAAAGCCAAGGCACTAAATTGTGCCAGCACAAATCTGCAGGTGTCCAAAGTATCCCTCTGGCTCAACCTACTAAGCTTGGTGTGGGCCTGCACGTTACAAGCAACTGCTTGGCGGAAGTGGAAGTGACACCCCTGCACCTCCCTGCTAAACAGCTGCTTGAATGCATTGAACTGAGCAGGCTCAAAGTCCATGATGCACACATGAGGCCCAAGAGCTCTTAGCCTCGCCTTTTCCTCTGAGTCCAGGGTGGCCTGGTCCTTGTCAGAGGCAGGTGGGTTGGCGCAGGTGTGGGGGGAGTCTTCTTGGATTCATAATTGTTGGCATGAAGAAGGAGGGCAACTGCTTGGCAGAGGATGGAGAACACGTGGGTATAGATGGCCTCAGTAGTCCCAGGAAGAAGAAAGAACACGAGTGGAATCACCTGGATGTCAATCTGGGCATGAACCATCCAGAGCTGCTTGAACATCTGGGGGCAAGTGGCAAAGATACCATCAACTAGCCAGGTTGACGCCCTCTTCAACTCTATCAGGTTCTGCTGAGTTGAGTAGCAGATTATGCGGTCCTTGGCTGCAGGGCCGTCATCATAAAGCAGGAAGCGCTCCCCACTTGGAAGCTGCTTAAGCTCATGAGTAAGCGTGAGCTCAGAGAGGATGTCAGAAGCCTTGGGGGAGGGGGATTGGCAGCAATACACTTATTGCTGATGAATTTGACCAACTGCTCCTGTGTTGGTACCAACTTGAGATTGTTGGGTTTGAGATGTTGGAGGGCCTTGATGGCCAAATCTAATGCGCAGAGATGAGAGGATGTGGGTATTACTTGCACAAGGTACCACTTTAACATCTGAGTGATTAGATGATTGGGGGGCTCACAGGTGTGCTCCCTCTTCTCCAATGTTACTTGCTCTTAGCCCTTGGTGTTCAACTGGGCCCCAAAGCCTTATCCTTGCAGACAAAGTGCTTGCTTTTGTTCTGCTGCTTTTGATTGTTGCTTTTGATTGTTGCTTTTGATTGTTGTAATTAAAGATATAATTGTCAGCAGCATAACCAGGGCCACCCTTTACGGACATGATTGGGAAGTAACAGGGGAAGCGCTTGGGAACTTTAAACTCTCTGTCCATGTTGCAAATGTTGTGGATGGTCAGTGGATCCCAAACCACATGACCAGAAGCTTTAAACTTCTTGGGGTAATCCTCCGGCTCATCTTGGGGGTCAGATGAAGAAGGAGGGGAAGAGCCATTGGGAGGGGGAGGGGAAGGGTTCTTAAAGGCCTGCTTGGATGCCTCCTTTTTCTTACCAGAAGAAGAGGTGGGCTCCTTGGCAGGCTTTGACTTCTTGGTATGCCGCTCCTTGGTGGGCTCAGAGTTGGCCTCTGAGTGATAAAATGAGTGGTTGGTAAGATCACCATCAGATTTAGTGGGGGAGAAATTTTTGGGGGAAGGTGAAGGGGATGTAGAAGATGAGGGTGGAGGGGAGAGGAGTAGTAGTAGGAGATGGAGTGGGAGGAGATGGGGTTGGAGACTTTGCCTTTGCAGGCTTCTTAGCACGCTTGGGAGTGAAGGCAGTTTCTTTGGAGCCCTTGAAGGCTTGGCGCTTAGGCTGTTGGCTGTTCTTGTTTGATTTTGTCTAAAAAAAGTTTAGCATTGTAAATAATAGAAGTATGAAAGATATAAAACACAGAGGTAAAACAAAGCAAAAGTTAAATGAAAAGAATGCAAATAATGTTCTATTTATCAAAAAAACATAAAAAAGTAAATAGAATCAAAATAGAAACTAGAAGTACAGATATAAAGGTTAAAACATAGAAAACAAGTGAATTTATGATGAAGCATAAAAGATGTTAGGTTCAGTATAACATCTTAGTGTTAAATCAATGTAAAAGTTTAATTGAAAATCAAAAAAAATATATGAAAGTTATATTGAGAGCAGCAGAAAAAGTAGTAGATTATAATAGCAAAAAAATAAAAAATTATTATGTGGAATTTTTTTATTGAGAGTTGAAAATTCAAAACATAGTAAAGTGTCAAGTTTTGCACTGTCAATCAGCCAGAAAAAGCTGAATTCTCACTGTCAAGTATGCTGGAGTCAAGCAGAAACATCGAATTTACTATGTTTTTTAAATATAAAACTTGCTTAAATTTAAACCGGGTTTGAAAGTTAACCCAAAAGCAAGACAGTTTTGTATGCTCAAAAATAAAAAATACAACATAAGTTAAAAAAGTAAATGAATGGGAATGTGTTTATTAGTGTTTAAGTTATGCTGGTAGGAGCTGGGAGTGAATTATTTACCATAGTGTTGGTTAAAACGTTAAGAAGCTCTCTGTACTAATCCCCAAGTTAAAGTGTTGAGTGGGTGAGTGTTGAGTGGCGCTCATAGTGTGTCACATATTAATTTAGCCTTAATTCTGAGCCTTTGATTAGTTAAATCTGAAACTGATCAGGTGTCAAGTGGATAGAGTCAAACAAAGAAAGTGTCAAGTTTCAGTTTTTTATAAATTACATATGAAATCTCTTAATAAATTGGGCTTAATTTATGTGGCACCGCTTAATCCAAAAACCCGGGAATGACATAATGTAAAACAAGTGGGGTATTTGATTAATGTCTATGCCACTAAATCCAGTATAGTGGTGCTTGGGAGCCTAATCAACGACTATGGACACTAATAATAAAAATATAATAGTAAATAACAAATTTTATATAAGCGCATATGTATTTTATTTATAAAATTAAAATTTGGCTTAAAAAGTGTTGAACTGGTCACCTTTGGGTTTAGAGTTTCAAACACAGGTTTTTTCATTTCTATTAGTAAATTTACTTATAAATTGCCCCTTTAATTGGTATTTTAGCTTACCAATTTATTAAACAGATTCAATTTCAAGTAAATTTAACCTTGGTTTTTGGTTTCAAACCCCTAAATTACTAGTAAAAATTAGCTTAAAATTGGTTAAGCCAAAAATACTAATAGATTCACATATGCGGCACTCAACTCCCTGGTACTTGACAAAGTGTCAAGTACCAGGGAGTTGAGTTTAAGGGAGTCAAACTTACCACAGTTGCTAGTGGGCATGGTCTTGGCAGTGGAGGCTTCCATTAGGCAGTTAAGTTGTGGGATCAGATGCAGGGTCATAGGAACCAGGTAGGTGGGCAGATGATTGTACTTGTCACAGAATAATCTTGGCGGCCTTATGTACCACTCTCCTTTACAACCTTCAGTTTTGGTAACTCTAGTTATTTTCAAGGAGTTGACAATAAGTATGTTCTCCAAGTTGAACTTGGGGTAGGTGGGGTTTGGATTATATTCAGTGAAATGCACTGGGCCAAAGGGTGCTCCAGGGGGGCAGTATGGGCAGGCAGTGGGACTACAGGTTGATCACTAGGAAGGGTGGGCGCCTTGGTGTCTACTAGAATAGAGTGGAGATGGAAGATTACTAAAACTAAATAGGCTAGAATTTTCTGTAACCAAAGGGTTATAAATATTTATTATCAAAATTGACAATATGGTCATCTCCATACCACCAGGTCTTTTATACAACATAATTTTATTTCTTTGATTTTTACAGACTTCAGGTCTTCAGGAAATTTGCTGGCAGGGCGTGGGCATTAGGGCAGGGCTTTGAGGGTGGTGAATCCTGGTTTAGCTAGCTCTGGTGAACAAAAGTGGCAATGTTTTGTCCCGCTGCTTATGTTTTTATGCTGCTTAAGTTGGCCAATTGCTTGCCAACTATATGCTAGGAACTTGCAGCAGCTGGTGCTTATTAGTGGGCTTAATTTCAGGTATTGTCTAACCTCTTTTTGGAAATCCACAACCTCTGTGTAGGTCTGAGTTCTCAGTGGCACGCAACTGGTAGCAATCTGCTGACCATTTGAGGAAACTCCTTTATAAATCCAAAAGGTTGTGGAGTGATTCACCAAATCAAGTCTGTGATCTGGCAGCTTGGCAGGTCCCTGTCCCTCCTGGTTGGTGAAAGCCATCTCCTGAGGGTCAGGGTTTGATTCCTGGGTCTTCAATACAAGTATTAAAATAACATTATTGACAAGGTCCCATTTCTTACTATTAGTTGAATGACCTCAAAATTTTCACCTACAACCTTGGTGATTATCCCTGTGGCTCTGAGTTAAATTTTTCTAGACAAGAGTACTTGGGGATAACCAAATTGTTTTAACTTGGTTTGAGCTTTATATATCCATAGTGTGGCATTTTTTGGTGTAGGCCAAAAGGAATGCAAATCTCTATGAACTGAAGGCACTGCAATACTACAAGTTATATATTGTGTCAGGGATCCAACCCGTGGGGGGTTCCTGAGAACTCGTGGGCGGAGAGCCCACCACAGGATTGGGGCTAACTTTACAATATTGTTGCAACCAAGGTTCAAACCTCGCCTGCTAACGTATCTTACAATACACAGGGGGCGCTTGATGAGCCGCCCCTTGATGTATCTAACGTTATGAATGGATCTGATGGCAATGTCAAATGTTGGGCACTTCATCCTAATTAGGAGCATTGCCAATTTGACCTGCTGATCCCTGCACAAGTTATTCCTTGGCTCCAAACCCTACATGGAACTCCCCACTATGCCACCCCCTTGTGGCCTTTTGGCTTCCCCATTTAGTATATTAGCCACAATATCCTACAATAAACAATACCTTATTCTTATTACTGTCCTTTCCTATTGGACTGTTGTCTTCCCCAATTCCAAGTACTGAACTCTCATTGGTTCAGTTGCAACAGTGGTAGCAGAAGTAGGTTCCAACCTATTTCAAAAAACAAAATTCCCCCCAAGAAAGGACAGAGTACAGGCCGCATGGCTACTCCACAACAAGAGACGTTCCTTCCAATTCCCAAGGGGGACATTCCCAAAGGATATGTCATCTATCAAGATCAGCTAGTTCTCACCAGTGTATACAATTGGCTCCGCCTCGGGCAGCGTGACGCTTGTGTCACCCCGCCACAGTCAGATCTGTTGCAACATATGCTCAACCTCTAACTAGAGTCCTTCACTGGCGGTGTCAAAGGAGCTGACATTGTCAGTTGGCTCCAGTCCACTGAAACGCGCCTCTGTATCTGTCAGGTTCCCAAGTCCATGTGGGTTGCCACTGCATCTGGCCGCCTTACGGGGCCTGCCGCTGTGTGGTTCACCAACTGGGCCAGCCAGGAGTTTGACATCACCTGGGCAACATTTCAAGACGCCACCAAGTCCTGATATAGCAAAACCTTCTCCCCCATTATCTTGGGGACTCCCCTCCTAGCCATCAAGCAGACTGGTTCTGTCCCTGAGTATCTTGCTGCTTGGCAACAAGCTCTTGCTGCTGCCCCCAAAGCTGTGACCAACAGAAACACAATGCTACTCACTCTCATCATCAATGGGTTAAAACCCCATATCTGAAAGTGGGTCCCCGTAGGTCGCTGCACCTCCATCAATGATTGCTACAAAGCCATCATGGAGGCTAACAACCAGGCCTCAATGGGCTTCCGCCGTACCAGTGACGCTCCATCCCAATCATGTACCGCACCTGGCAGTGGGCACAATCAAGTAGGCTGCCGCCAACCACGTCATCAGGATAATGGGACTAAACGCCCCCGCGAGGGGGAGCTTCAGCTAGCGCAGATTGAGGATCAGGTAAAAGCCTGGGGGTTGTAACAACAAGAGGCCTTACAACCCCACCTGACCCATCCTCTCAATCCCTGCTTGCAAAAAATCCCTGTGACTACAACATTCACAGAGTTGAAACCCTGGACGTCTTTCAAGTCTACAGTGATGACCCTGTATTGCAAGCAAGCCACTCCTCAAATAAAATAACATGCTTGTTCTATTCCTTCTTTTTCCATGAGAACAGCCACAAGCTACTGGTAGATACCGGGGCCAATCACACCATGGTGGACTAGGGGTTTGCCAACTCTCAGCAATTAGACTGAGTACCCAGCAGATTCAAGGGCATACAAGTAACTGACTCCTGTAGAGTGGCCATCACCCACAAGATGGTACCCTTTTCTGTAAGAATAGGGAACGTCCAGGTTAAGCTCTCTGGACTAATCATGGCAGGCCTCAGCCACAACGTGATTGCTGGCCTCAACTGGCTCTGGAATAACCACCCTTACATTAACTGGGATACCTCTGTCATCACCCTCAATAGAAATGGGGTGGGTTTTCAGATTTACCCCATGGAAATGAACAAACTACTACATGACACTGTGTTTGTCAGAATGACGGAAACTTGCTCATACAATTTCAAGGGAGGTAAACTAGACTTTAACCAATTTTCAGTCAAAGTTATCCATGCAGAACCATCTGCAGTCCCTCCCTTGTCAACATCACCACCACCAGCGCTAGCTGCACTCCTTAAGGAGTACAAGGACGTATTCAGTGATACACTCAAACAACTACCTCCACCCCAGGAGATCCAGCACGCTGTACAACTTCAAGGATTGTTACCTAAAGCACAGCCATTATACCATCTCACACCAAAGGAAGATGAAACCCTCTGCTAGCACCTTGTGGATGCGCTTGATAAGGGATTCATTTGCCCCTTGCTCTCTCCATACGGGGTGGCAGTCTTCTTTATAGCTAAGAAGAATGGGTCTCTTTGCCTGGTCACAGACTACCGCACCCTAAATGAGGTGACAGTTAAAAATAAATACCCCCTGCCGCTGATTGACGACCTGTTTGATACACTTGCAGGCGCAAAGGTCTTTAACAAGATCAATCTCACTGTGGGGTACAACCAGGTCTGCATTGCACCAGGGGATGAGGCAAAAACTGCCTTCTGCACACGCTACAGGTTGTTCAAGTGTTGTGTCATGAACTTTGGAATGACTAATGCTCCCTCCACCTTTGCCATGTTGATGAAAAAAGCCTCCGAGGAACTGATTGGGAAGTGTGTGGTTGTGTACCTTGACAACATTATTGTCTTCAGTCAAGATCAAACCACACATCTCCAACACCTCTGTGCTGCCCTCAACACCCTTTGGAAAAACCAGCTAAAAGCTAAACCCTCCAAATGTGAGTTTCTTAAGTCAGAGTTGTTATTCCTTGGACACATCATCTCTGCCCAAGGGATAAAGCCTGATCCTGCCAAAATCAAGGCAATCACTAGCATGCCGCCCCCCACTGATGTGGGCCAAGTGCAAACATTCTTAGGCATGGTTGCCTATGTACGCAAGTCCATCCCCAATTGCAGGGAATTAATTGCACCCCTCACTGAGCTCCTCAATAACAAACAGCGCTTCCATTGGAACCCTGCCAGAGATCAAGCCTTCAAGACGTTAAATCAAAGGCTCACAATGGCACCAGTACTGCAGTTCCCCAACCAAAACCAACAGTACAAACTCAAGACTGACGCCTCTGACAGGGCCATAGGGGGCGTGCTAAGGGTAGAAACTGACAATGGCGTCTTCCTCCCCGTAGCATATGAATCCAGAAAGCTCACTGACTCAGAACAACTTTATCTCATCCATGATAAAGAACTGGCAGCCATTGTACACTGCGTTGAGAAGTGGCGTTGTTACTTGGAAGGTGTGACCTTCCCACCCTGCGTTCTGACAGACCATAAGTCACTCCAGTATTTCAACACGCAGTCCCATCTGACACGCCGCCAAGAAGGATGGGTTGAACGTCTGTCCCCCTATCAATTACGCATCAAATATAAGCCTGGAAAAGAACTTGTTACAGCCAACGCTTTTCACAACTCTATGTAGCGTCCATCACTGAAGACAACGGTCTGGACCCAGACTGGCCCATGCTCTACCTGTGCCCTGAGGCGGCCCGCTACAAGGGCCTTAACTTGGTTACCATCTCCAAGCTGAAGGATAACAAAAGTCATTTCACCATCAATGCTGGAAACGTCTGCCGCCAAGCAGAGACAGGTGAGAAGATGCCGTATATTCCCACCACACAACAAGGAGACACCATCTTGTACTACCACCAAACCTTGGGTCACATCAGAGGGTGTAACCTCTTTGAGATCATGAAATGTAAGGTTTGGTGGCTGTGCATGCGCCAAGACATCTTGGACTTCCTTGAGACATGTGTATTGTATAAAAAGAATTCATCCAAACCTGCAACTCCTAAGTCTGTCCTACCCATCAAGGCTATGGAACCCTTCAAACAGTGGGCCCTCAACATTGTGGGACTGCTTCCCAAAGACAGACTGGGTAAGAAGTATATTACCACCGCTATTGACTATTTCACATGTTGGCCAGTGGCCTGGGCCACAACCAACCACACCACTACCACTGTTACCCACTTTATTGGCAAGGAGATTGTGGCTCGCTTTGGGTAATCCAAGCGTCTCATCACAGATGGTGGGCCTGAACTTGTTGGACACGTCATGAAGGCATACTGCGTCAAGAACGTGCTCCAGCATATAATCACAACCCCCTACCATCCGCAAGCCAACAGGTGTGTGGAACAGTTAAATGGCTCCCTGGTTCAATTGATTTCCAAGCTCTCACAAGAGCACCCTAATACTACGTGGACTGAACATCTTCCCACTGCCCTACTAATCCTGTGAGCAAGAATCAACAGGGGCACTGGGTTCAGTCCTAACACCCTGGCCTTTGGAACACCTGACAGTCTGACAGGGGTTTAACAGGGGCAACTACGGTCCAAGGCTCCCGACAAACCCCCCTTAGTGCCAACTCCCTCCCTAGACCAGTGGCGCGCCAAAGCCCAGGAGATTGAACACAAGCAGATTGCAGGGGGGACAAAACACCTCAAAGCTAGGTACGCCGTAGGTGACCCTGTCTACACCCTCAATCTCAATTCTGCCAAATCAGAACCCAACCACCTAGGGCCCTTTAAGGTAGCTGCTGTCTACAACAACCACACCTACCAACTTAGTGATGCCCAGGGAAACACCAAGAAACTTCACCACAATTGCTTGCGCCCCTGCCGTGCCATCCCCACACAAAGGTTGTTTGTGCAGACCTTCCCAGACCTTCCGCAGACTCCAGTCCTGGTGTCTGACAACAAGCAGGGGGCAAGGGGGGTGTTGCAACCAAGGTTCAAACCTCGCCTGCTAACTAATCTTACAATACACAGAGGGCGCTCAATGAGCTGCCCCTTGATGTATCTAATGTTATGAATGGATCTGATGGCAATGTCAAATGGCAGGCACTTCATCCTAATTAGGAGCGTTGCCAATTTGACCTGCTGATCCCTGCACAAGTTATTTCTTGGCTCCAAACCCTACATGGAACTCCCCACTATGCCACCCCCTTGTGGCCTTGTGGCTTCCCCATTTAGTATATTAGCCACAATATCCTACAATAAACAATATCTTATTCTTATTACTCTGTCCTTTCCTATTGGACTGTTGTCTTCCCCAATTCCAAGTACTGAACTCTCATTGGTTCAGTTGCAACAATATAAGATAACAATTTTCCAAGGTCTGCCCAAGGTCTGCTTGTAGACACCATGGAATCAATCAATCTAGTGAGGGTGATATACATCACCCCAAATACTTGGGTGGAAGTGGATTCATCAGTGGCAACAGATTCTTGCGGGCGGTTGGGCTGCAGGGTGTGGGGCAGCATCATTGGAACCAAATATGTGGGTAGGAAGTTATACTTGTCTCAGAATAGCAGAGGGGGGCAGATAATTTTGATGCCTTCTCTGTAAAGGATTTCTGTCTCTCTAGTTCTAGCTTCTGGGTCATGGATTAGGATCTCCTCCAGAGTAAACTCTGAATACGCCGGGTTGGGTGGGTACTCAGTAAAATGTACTGGGCCAAAGGGAGCTCCTGGTGGATGGTAAAGTTTGGGCAGCTGGTCCGCGGTTTCTTGGGGTAGGTGAGCACAGGGAGTGGAGCCGCAAGGAGTAGACTGTAGATGAAGTAAAACTAATAACAAGTATGGTATGATCTGGTTGAACCAAAATTTCATGTCACTTTATTGCAAAGATGACAATGGACATCTTCCTGTCGGCCCAGGGTATAAGTATGCCCATCTGTCATGGTAAAACTTTCCCAAATTTTGTTAGCCCGGGTTTTCCCAATTACCAGGTCTTCCCAGTCTTTGGTGGCATCAGTTGCGGGAGTTATTTCATTGGCTGCTTTGAACTGAGGAAGCTCAAATTCCCTAGTCAGGTTGTGGGATTGGCCGCCTCTGGGTGGCCTGTGTTCTATAGGAAAATTCTCTATTTCCCCTTCTGTGTGGGCCCAAGTTACTTTGGAATCAGTGTCTGGGCCTGCCTGTTGATTGGCTGTCTTAACAGGAACCTCCAGTGTGGAGAGTATTGGCGTAGGTACATTTGGTTTGTCAAGCTTAAAAGAATTTCCAAAGTCAAATCCTGTTCTGATTTAAGCCCAAAAAACTGCGGGCGGCTGGCCCTGTGGGCTGGCGGCCCGCGAGATGCCAGGGTTTGAGTTTCATAGTTGGGGCTTTTTGATTAGCATGGTTGATAAGAGTTTGTCACTTGTGACATATTGGGAACCACCTGTTGTGTGAGTTAGTTCAAGGTTAATCTGGTGGTGAAGAAACTAAACTTTTTAATGGGTATAAATACATCATTGGAGATGGTGTATCCTGAAATAAGAGCTTGTCCTTCCTTTCAGGCTCTCCAATCAGAGGGGAAGTCATTTTTGTGCATTTTCTTGGGGGATTTCCCCTCAATTAAAGCAGGTATGTATAACCTACATCTGCTACCACTGTTGCATATATAGTAGTTTTAAAAGGTATGATGACAGGCAAAAATACTTTGGATTTAAACAAAAATAACTCAGATGTAAACAAAATCAGAAATAATAAATGTATTGTAAATTACTATAAATTTGTTTGGTTTAATTTTTTATATTGGAGTTTTTTATTTAGATCCAAAGTATTTTTTATTGTTGCCATAGCTTTTAAAACCACTGTATGCTAATGTCATAACCGTGCAGTTTTAGCAAAGTTACAAGGGGAAAATATTTGAGGACTAGATAATTATCTTTATTGAGATATTGAAATTTTATAGTGTAAGTGAATCATGGATATTAGGAACATAATTGTGACAATCAATTATTTGGATGTCTAGGGGGTGGCTTGATCTAGGTATTGAGTCAAGCGCCAAATCAAGGTATCCATCATTTAGGATCATTGATTGCTCAAGTTGCTATTTGTAGTAACTTGAGTTGACTTCCCTACTTGGCTCCAGGTCACTAGGAAGTCAGACTGTGGGTCACAAACCTGCTTATTTGGAACCTTTTTGGCAGGTTGACCCTGCTGTTTTGACACTTATGAAAATTACAAAAGAAAAATCAGGGGAAAATCAAAGAAGGAGATTATTTGGTGGAAGAATAATGTTATATAGTTATCTGATAAGCTATACAGTGTCCATGTAGATCATGGCAGCTGTAGTACTTTAACATATCCCAATTCTAGTGTGGAATAATCATTAGGGTCACCTTAATTTTCATCTGAGTCATTTCTCAGAGAAGCAATTTCAAGGTAGTAATAATAATATAAACTGTTAAAGTGCTGATAATTAGCTCAGAAATCATGTGGTCTATAATGAGTCTGGTTTAAGAGGAACCACTTGATCTTTGGATTTCAGCAAAGTTTTCTGGAACTGGGTTGATAATTGGCTAGTCTAATATACTGATAATTTATCTAGATTAGCTTATGACTAATAGCTATAGCTTTATAATGCATCACTATGACTTCACTGCAGACATATTGCCCCATGGCTTGATAAATCTTGGTTGAAAATTCCCTGTATATTAATTTAATACCCAGCTTTCATTATTAAGACAAAAATGGTTTTAGTGTTAAAAAAGCCTTTTATTAAAAGTGTCTATTAATAATAGGAATAAATTTCCCTGGAATTGATTAGGCTGTGCTGATTGAGGGACCAAATAAATCATCTGACCAAGTCAGATAATGAGACTGGGTGTCTCTAAAAACCAATTGACTATACAGCAAGGTTGATCAATACCCAGGAATATAGTTAACAGGAAGTTAATTATAGGGATGAAGTTGGCTTGACTATGTCAAGATAAATGTAATTTTTGATGGAAATAGCAGGATATTAGTGCCTAAAATTAAGTGGTGAGGGATAAAGATCCATATCCATGTGGATGGAAACCACTTCACGCAGCAATTAGGTGTGTCAATGTGCAAGTCCTTGGGATACATCCTGTCAAGTGGCGCATACTAAATAACTCACTTTGGGGGTAAAGCAAAGACTCATAGATCCATATCCATAGCCCATTAAAAATAATTCAAAGGCAAGGACAAGAAATCTGCTTGATGAAATTTCCAAAAAGTAATATTAGGATTGTGAAAAATATTAATTTCAACCATAACACAGCTGGATACAACGCCTTGGAGAGGAGCAAAAGATACACTGAGTAGAACCCAGGTCATTTCATAGACCAGAGTGTCCTTCAGTTTCATTCCCTCTAATAAATGCCCAACATTGGCAGAATATAAAGACAAATCTCTAAATATATATCCCAGAAACCAGCAACAAGGCAGTTAGCAGCCAAGTTAACAGAAAAGTGACATAAAATCCAAAGCATGATGTATGCTTTAAACTATATATAAATTGCAACAAAGGGTTTATCCTTATGACCCTTTTTAAGCTTGTAGGATGGACTCAACTTTTGGAAGCTTATAGAAAACAATACCTCCATATATACCAGAAAACTTGGATCATATTTTCTTTTTTCATGACAGCTGTATGTAATACCAAGAAGTCTTGTTAATCAGTCACTTCAAAATATAAAGTATCTAATTAGAAAAGGAACCCTCAGTGTTCAGTTTTCAGACCTCTTTTTGCGTAAATATGGTGTAGTGTGTGACTTGGTAATGTATCAGCTGTTTTCAGCCATTTATAGTTTTACCAAAATATCTTTAACTGGTACTGAAATGACTGTCATCCACTTTCTATTAAAATTTTGGTTAGATATGTCAATCTGTGCTCTACTATATTTAAATAAAAAGAAACTTTCTGGGAAGTCTTTATGACAAAAGAATTATAGATCAAGCTAACAGGAGTTAGCAATTTGGGTGCTGCAACAAGTTAAAGTGCATTATCTTTTTTATTGTGTTGGGATAGTGTAAATATGAATCTTCCTAAACATTAGGAAGAGGGCGCTTGAAGCTTAAAGAGAAATTGCAAAAGCAGAATAGAGATAAACCTAAACTTTATTTGGGAAAGGAAATTCCCTTAAATACCAAGACATTTGATCAATGTATCATTAGTGGAGATACCAATGTGGCATACTACTGATAGAGGTGAAGACAACTCACTAATGGATCTTGATCCAGACCTATAAAACTGAAAAATTAATGCAAAAGTAAAACCCTCTATTTTTAACTATAATTAGAACCCAAAATATATATACATCCAATTGATAATGCCTCTAAAGTCAGGTTACAACAAGATCATTTGGCTTGGTTAGCTTCTGATCTTTTTTCTACTTGCCTCTGCTATTCTGATTGGGAAAATAAATGCCTGGCATCTTGGGAACTACCATGGTATCAAGGGTAACTAAAGTATACCCCTTGAAATGATCTTGTGTTTTTCATTGTAGGAATGAAACGGACTTGAATTTGCCAAGTAGGGATAATGGTATGTCCAGGATTGATTGGCTGGTTCCTGTTTGGAACCATATAAAAGCTTGGATCAGGAATAGATCTCCTTCACAGAGAGTTCTGAGGAGGGAGTGTTTTATACTTCAGATTTGTAATATATGTGCATGTAATGAATTGGGATTTCTGCAATGCATATTAAGGTGTTCTAGAGGCTTAAAAACAATTTTTTTAACAAAAAAAGGATAAAATATATTGATAATGTTGATTCTGTACTTCTGGGAAGTATATAAAATAAAATAAAGGGGGAAATTGAGAAGATAATGATACTTTATTGGTAGGAATTTTGAAGATTATACTGTATCACAAGAAGCAATGTGCTGTCCACGTACATCATGGTAGTGATGGGGCTTATCCAAGTAATTTTTCATTTAGGACTCAAAGGTTTTGATTTATATAAGATGAGCAGCTGATAAGAGTGCCAACAACTTAATGATTAATCAAGGAATCACTTGGGAATTTACTTTCTGGATAGAAATTAATCATATATGTTTCACCAATAATAAAATGATCACTATTGTATTGGAAATCTTGCTAAGACTCCATAATAGATGGGTTTTTTTTAACTAATCATACCTCAGAAGATTATAGAATGAAAATTTAAGTAGGCAAATAAAATATCTTTAAAACAATTGTTACTTTTTCCTTGCATGTCTTTATGACTTCTTAGTTCACTTGGGATAAACCAAATTTCAGTGTCTCCAAGGGAGAGGGTATAACACTACATGAGGAGATCCCAAGAAAAAGCAGGAGGAGTCTTGGGTAATCTGAGTTAGCAAAGACTTTACCTGAGGATTTTCTAAAAGAAGTTAATGAAGTATACAAAGAGCCTTTCATGACTATTTATCCTGTGAAAACCCTTCACAAGGGAACCTTGTCTTTGCATAGGACATTAATAATCTGATGGTTGGGTTAGATGAGATTTTATTGTAGTAAAAAGATTCTGTGGATATTAAGTACAAAGACTATAAGCTCAGGAAGGAGAAGAGTGTGAAGGTGATTACAAAGCAGCAAGATGATGATAGAGAGTTGAGCACTAGGATAGCTCAGTTAGAATCAAAACTCTATAAAGGTTTGAAACATGATTATAATATCAATGAGAATCAAATGGGAACAATGGCAGTATGTTGGGTATGAATTTCTTGGATCCAATACAGACACTACTACTGGTAACTAGGTTTAGATTGCTGATAGAGGTAAAGCCTGCATACACGCACCTTTGATAAACTTTACAATCAAAAGTTATCATGTTTGGGCTGTGAAACTCCTTATGTCATATATTTTACTTTGGCATAGCAAGGGATATGATTTCATGTTTAGAAATTGAGGGTATGCATGATTCAGCTGGTAATTCCTATATCCAGGTTTAGAGGAAATAGTTTGCTGCAAGCATGCTAACAACACCAAGGCTTACTGGGGTATTGGATGGGTTGATTGTGTATGCATCAGTTAAGAGCTTATTTTGAATCCATTGTGTTGGTTGGTACATGGATTGTAAATATGGCTTTTGTGGGGTTAGATGTTTAAAGGATTGGTTTAAAGGGGGAGTGATAGGATGTTTTTTGTTTGCTTGTGAGTAGTGTTTATTAGTGATGTTTAGTAAAAATGATATTTTCATCAGTGGGTTGAGAAGCTTGGATCATCTCGTTTTCTAGCAGCTGGGCATGTAAGGGATGGCTTGGGATTCTGTTGAGAAGGATTTCTTTGGTCAGAAACTTGCTGTTTTGGATGGCTTGCAGGTTGACAATTCAAATATTTCCTTTGGGTGTCTAGGGAAATACGGTTTGGCATTAATTTGTCAGCAATGATTTAATTGGCAGTAGCGCCAGGGGCTTGAAGGAGGATCTGGGTGTATAGGATTAGGTTGAACAAAATTAGAGTAGTTTGGTTGTAGAGGAAGAGTGGGGTGTTCGAGGTTAAGTTTGGCGTGCAGTTAATTGGTTGGTGGTTTGAAGGGAAGGTGGAGGGGTGGCTGGAAATGGAATAGGAAGCGGTCCAAATGCAGAGCGCGGAGGAATGGATTGTTTGGTATGTAATTAGGACAATGATGGGAAATCATTGGTGTTGCATGTATGTCTGGAAAAGGAAGGTTGCACGTCCAACCAAAGTGGTGAAAATACGTGCTGGACAAGGCAAGAATAAATGAAGGCCGGGGGTCGTGGTGAGTTGATGATGGGTACTTTGGGCATGGCCAATCACGTCGGATGTGGCGTATGGGGAGAGTATGTCAAGCGAACCAGCCTGGTGGGGGTGGGGATGGACATCAGTGAGCGTGCATGCGACAGGTGCCATTTCAGCAAACGCAACTGCTCCATGCAGCTCCCGCACTGCGTTCGGTGCCGGAACCTCAACTTGGTTTGCACCTACGATCGCCCCAAGTTGCGCAACCGCAAGGTGCCTCCTGGGAAGCTGCTGCCAAGGTATGCATGTCCAAAGTCTAGTCTGACATGTAGGCTAGTCCTTTCTCACGAGGACTACACCCTCACCCGCCTGGTTTCGCATCATACCCTGTTGCGGGTTGTGGCCGGCCTAATGGGCTTGAGCCCCAAGGGTTCTCCTTTATCGCAACGCATGCTGTGGGAGGTGGCGACCATTCACAGGATGATGCAGGAGCGCATCGCTCGGAAGGGGTGTAATTCGTTTATCCAATATGGCGATGTGGCGTCCTTCCACGTTGCACTCGACGCCTACTTTAAATTTATCAACCCATTCCTCCCCCTGTTCACACCAGCCCGTTTCCATGCCCGTCCCCGCTCGCGGCTGCTACTCCTGTGCGTATATGCCGCAGGTCTCGCTCGTATGCCCAACACATTCCCGATATGGCTCTCCACGATGCATATGGAGATTGCTGCCCTGGCGCGCGCGGCAAAGCCGAGTTTAGACACCCTGCAAGCTCTATTCATCATATTTTCTTCTTTGCATGGGGTTGGGATGCTGCAGATCGTGTCGGACTATGCCATGTATGCCCTCCTTCCCATGGCTTATCTCTTGGGTATACATCGCCCGAGTCACAACACTGAACGATGCGCAGCATACACGACGATCGCCCATTATTTGCAATACAACCACTGCATCATGCGTGCCAATATCTACACTTCCATCGACGCCACCTTCCTTGGCTCCAACAAGTTCCCCCTCCCCACCCGCAAGCAGATGGATGACTCAGAATGGGCTGATGAGTGCTGCTTTATTCTGGCCTGCCGGTGTGCCTGTACCATGTTTTCCCTAGTTCGGTCGCTGATTGGACTGCGTCACTTGGCAACTACCGGGGTTGTTCCACGGGAGCGTCTGAAACTTATGGTGCAGCAACTGGAATCCCGCGGCCAGGCCCGGTATCGGAAGGAGCTAAGCGAACTGGGCATGTATCAATCGTATGTTGTTACCACACCACGGGCATCAACTCTCTTTCGCCAGTTGACTGCTGGCCTCCATCTCCACCATCGTACCTTGAAAATGGCCCTGGCTGAATTCCGACACTCAATTGCACCCACCCTGGATCCAATGCCACTGGTGGCTACTTGCATCAATGTTATTACCATGGCCCCCCACCTGGGACCAAAGCCATACTTCCAAGGACGCTTCTTCTCCATCACCATGGCTCTCCTGCTATTGACAAAGTTCTTGCCTCTCAACCTCCCTGCAATCCAAAAGGCTCTGAAGCTGGGCCTCCGCCACCTTGACCCTGCCCAATTTCCCTTCCTTGACCCTATCAACTCCTTTCAGGCTAGCCTCATTACTCGTGCCACCCACCTAAAAGATTTACCATTTACAAATTAATACAGTGTCTCAAATTTTTAATCAAATATACTTTAAGCATTTTATTTTCATCACCAAACTAAATAACCTATTTTCTACCCCAATTAAAACGAATTCAACCTTGTTAATAAATTGTCTAATTTAACCGATATTAGCTTGTTCAAGGTTTCAATTTATATCTTCTTGCTATAAACTCTGGACTAAAATTATGATAAAAAGCTTGCATTCAAATAAATTGTGCATTTATTTCATTTACCAATTTAAATCAACATCGAGTATCATACTTCTAAATGCTATAGATATACATTTAGTTAAATCAATAATTGATACACAATTTAATTGGTTTATTATTAGCAGCCTTGAGATTTAACATCTAAACAAATTTCGCAGTAAAGGGACCAATTAAGCCATGTTTCTCATGAGCACAATGCTATCGTGCTGGGTTGACTGAATATTTTTATTGGAAGTATTTTAAGTTACAACATTGCATGAAAATTTACAATGCACAATACTATCGTGGGTATTCAAAGAATTGTATAAGCATTATAATTATATCAATAATTAAGCGAATAGCAGCATTTAATTTCATTAATCAGCCTATTATTATTTACCCACGATTCAATCTTAGCTAAAGCTCCATTCATTAGCTAATCATCCAGGGATAAGATCTGCATCTGAAATCATTATCAACATGCGACACTAATCTTGGCTATGGAAATCATCCCTGGCTAGAAACTTGTTGGAACAGAAAAGATCCACCTATGATTAAGATCTCCCCACACTGATGAGGGGAGCTAACTACTTGATCTTATTAACAGTCTAGGCTTCCCCAATGACTTCCCTTTGCCAGCAGTGGATCCAAAAATCTCATAAATTACTACGCCCACCTATTCCTTATAAATTTATTGTACACTCCAATCTATATTTATGTTACTAAGCTGGTAATTATAAGCTATTCTAAATGGACTCTTTAGATTTTGGCTAGTTTTTAAATCATAATATTGTTAAATCAATATATACCTAATTCTTTATCCCCAGATAAATTTACTCCTAAATTATATATTTTTATAAAAGAATAATTAGATTAATTTTTATTCATTGATAAAAGAGTTTATTATGTTCTACTTATAAACTATTTTATATAAATATCTTTCAAATTTATATTTTAGCCCAAGTAAAAGTTGGTCTGATTTTTCTACAAAAAAAATCATTACCTTGCCAATTTCAACCAACTCCTTTTTCATGACCACCTTTGAAGTTTATAGCCACTATCACCTTTAACAAGATTTTTTAACCATTTAAAATGGCTTAAAGCTGGCTGAAAATTTAGAGGGCTGAATTTTGACCATTATTTTTTGTGCATATATTATTTACTCCATATCCACCTTCTATATATACTACTTCAAAAGGTTATTTCTAACTTTCCTAGTTCAGATAGAGTTCAACTCAATAAAAATAAGCACTTTTGAAACTGTGGGGTCAATCACCTAGCAAGGTTCCGCCCAAGAGGATCCATGACCCAACAACTGACTTCCCCATGACCTGTAGCCAAATAAGGGAGTTAACTCAAATTACCAAATCCTTCAACAAGAACTAGTGACAATCCCAGCTTGGGGACAGCTTGATTTGGCACTTCACTCACTACAAGGATTACACCACCCCCTGCTCAATCCAAATGATTGATCATCACAATCTTGTTCCTCTTATAATGATTCACCATAACTATATAATTCCCATATCCCAATAAAGATAATTATCTAGTTTTAAATCATTTCTCCTGTTTAACCCTGCTAATACTGCACAGTTACAACAGCACTACCTAAACTAAAATTGTAACTTCCTCTAGCTGTAGAAATAAAATAAATTTTAAAATAGAATATCAGCTATATATGCATGGCTATTAGCCCAGAGAGTAGGTAGTAAATTTTAATCACTGGAATTGAAAACTCCTATTTATGTATGATATTTCATTGATCATTCCAGAAACTAAGCTAAAGCTATCATACAGTAGTCTAGTCACCCTTAAACCAATCATCAAAGTCTCTTTAACCAAATAAACTTCAAATTATTCTTATAGATCTCCCAAGTTCTAGCCATTCCTACTTCTCAACCCTTAACTGCCTTGATTGAAGTTAAACCAGCTTCAAAGTATAGCCACTGCCAGGGCCCAAAATAAATTTGACCAGGAATTAGACAATATTAAATCAAAGGGATAAAAACTTGCAGTCATACAATTGTCAAATTGGGTTAACAGGTGTTGCAACATCTTTGATTACTCCTTCTCAGGAAAGTAATTCCCTGAGCAACTCTCCAAATGCTTCCCCAACTAACCATTAAGTTGTGGCACTCTTATCAACTTCCCATCTATTACAGGGGATCAAAAATATTGAGTCCTAAGTGGAACACTAATTGGACAAGACTTGTACTGCCATGGCATAAATGAATGGTATGTGACTTCTCATGATACTATATAATACCCTATAATTATATAAATAAAGCTTTGTTATCATCTTAATTTCCCCTCTATCTTGTTTATCATACTTTCCAGAAGTATAACTTGACATATGTTTAGTTTTAGAGAAGATTTTCTCCATGATTGGTGATATTTCTATCTTGCCCCTGCTTCAGGCCAGTCTAAAGTCTGTAAAAAGAATTTTGTTTTACTTGCAACTGTCAAATTAGCTACAGACATTTTGATGTTGAACCCCCAAAAATTTTAACAGTTAAGACAAGGTGTGTTTCAAAAGGAAACATAAGTGAGACCTCATGAGCTTGCTTTATCTCTAGTATTTTCTTTAATGAGAGAACCCCCTGATTTTCCTCAAACAAGCTCGATGGATTTTACATGGTAAATGCCACTAAGGGTCACCAGGTCTAGAAAACCCTGTTTTACAGCTTTTTATGACTTAACTGCACATTATGTTTCCCCTTTTACTTATGTTGGTACAGAGAGGAGGTCTTTGGTCATTAGGGACGTCCCATTGATGCAATATTTCATCTCACAGATCATAGGAGGAGTCAGTACTAGTGTCAGGGAATTCTTCCCTGGCTACAACAATATCTCCTTAATTGGTATTAGTTCACTTTCACCAGTTGTATCACACTCAGAAACCAACAAAGTATTCAAGGTACATTCCAAATTGGTTCACAATTTCCAGGACAGGGTTGAACCCAGAACCCTAAAGAGAAGTCAAATGTTAGTTTACAAGCACCTGTTCAACTTAAATTCCCTTTTTATGTTGATTTCTTTCATCTGATCTTCTCTTCTGACTTTGGTTCTACTTCTGTGAGTGTTAACAGACCACTAAAACACGTCACTGACTGCTCATATGATGATTGACTGATTCTATCACTCTTGCTGGTCTTAGAACCACTTTTTCTATATTTGAACCAAGCTCTGCACTAAAATTTCACTGATATTCAGCAGAAGACCTGCTTAATTACAATTGACCTTGTGTCTTGTTTGTGGTTCCTCAACTCATATTGTGCTCCTATGCATTTTATTAAGCTTCAGTTGTATCTGCACATGAAAAAGGTATTATTTTCAGCCATGATGTTATTGACACACCACCTTAAACCTTCTCATATCAAATTATCCCCTTAAATGACAGACCTACTGAGGTATTTAAGTGAATCACTACTATTATTTCTGATTTTTCCAACAATAAAGATTCTCCCTTGTATCCTAATTCAATCACACTTACTTTGTAAATCATCTTTTGAAGCCATTAAGGGAAATTAACACCTGTTCTGGTTTCTAGTTCCCTTTTTATCTGTGGTGTTGCCCTTGGAGAATCCAACTCCAACTACAGACTGGTGTTGCAACATCTTTGATTACTCCCTCTTGGGGAATTAACACCTGAGCAGATCACCAAATGACTCACTGAATAGTTCACTGGACAGCCAGTAAACTGGTGGCACCATTATCAGTCAAGCCATCAATGACGGGGATCTCCTAATCCAGATCCTAAATGGAACACAACTTGAGTAAGCCTTGTGACCCAAGAGTAATATTACTCAGATAAGCCCCATGACCCCCATGACATACAGAGACAACATGTGGCTTGTCATAATACTATATAATATTACATATTCATATTTAATAAAGTATCATTCTCTTCTTAATCTTCCCCTTTATTTTGTTTATTATACTTCCCAGAAGTATAAACTCAACAGTGGAGCACAGGTAGGCTATCCATACCTACCCAACTCAAAGGAAAAATTCCTCTCAAGAAAAAGACCCAAGCAATGGTACTCCCTAATAGCTGGAGAGACTACAAAGAAGGAAAAGACATTCCTGCAGGTTTCATTATCTATAACAATGTCCTTGTACCATTGAACAATACAACACTCTCAAAGCCTGCAGACTGTTACCCACAGTACCAACCACAACAGCACCAAAGCAGCATGAAATACCCAATATTGTATTCCAATGCCTGTGTACAGCTGAAATTGGCGCCTTTGTGGGACTACGCCAAGAAAACGCCTCTCTTTGGATTAACAGTACACAAAACAAATGCAAGCAAATGAAATACCCCCAAAGACTCTGGGTCAGTAAAATTGCCCTCCACATTACAGGAACCACATCAAATTTTGTAAGGGATGGATAGTCCAACACCCCAACCAAAAGGGAAACTGGGAGCTATTCAAGAGCACATTCCTCAAAAAGTTCTCCATGAAGGATTCCAACGCAGTAATCATGACAGAACTTTGAACCTTCAAGATAACAGGAACAATCAAGGAGTACATTGCTGCATACAAAGATCTACATGACCGCACACCCAACACCATCAACTTTGATGAACCTGGGCCATTTTTGGACTTCTACAATGGCCCCCCCACACATTAGACAACAGTTTGATATGACCCGCCGCAAGAACCTTGAGGAAGTATTATTGGAAGGCAAACACACGGCCCAAAAAACTGACAATCTACATGCAATCAACAAGCGCAAAGAGAGCCCTTCAGTCAGGAAGGATCCTCAACACAACAAGAAAAACAATTGAGCCAACAACATCCACCCTCAAACTGGGAATCACACTGCACAAGCCAACCAGGCAAGCACCAAAGATACCAATAAGGAGGAAAAAAAATCAGGGGAGTGCTTAGGCAAGCCACCCTCCCCTAACCTACAAGACTTGTACAGGGACCAGGACGTGGATTCAATCACCATGATCCAAGTACCCTCCAACAACCCTCTACTGTTTGCCGGCCAAACTGGAAATAAACTCCTCACTTATCCTTTCTGTTTTCACAGATATCAGGGCACTGCACTATTTGACACTGGAGCAGACCAATCCCTCATTGACAAGAGCTTTGCAGACCTCATGAAGTTACCTACCACTTGAAGTAGCATTAAGAGGGTCATCATGGCAGACAACAGAAGCACACCAGTCACTCATGAGGCAAAACCTTTCTGCGCCCAAATCAGAGATGTACAAGCCACACTCAGCGGCTCAATCATATCAATTCCCAAGTATGATGTTATACTTGGCCTGGACTGGATGAGAAAGACCAAGCCTCACATTGTCTGGGACAGTGCCACCCTCACCATCCAGCAAGGAGAAGTCCACCATCACGTGTACCCAACACATCTTGACACCCTCATGAGGGACCACATATTTGTGAAAATCATGAAAATGGAGGAAGAAACTGACATCAGCAAAATCAATTGGAGCACATGTACGTATGAGGTCATACACTTCAAAAATACAGAGACTTGACATGAAAAGGACCACATCTGAGACCAGCTAGTTAACAAGTTCCCCTCTGTTTTCCAAGAAACACTGCCAGGATTACCCCCTGACCGCAGCATACAACACAAAATTGACCTCAAAGGAAGTGTACCTAAAGCACAACCTATCTACTGCCTCACACCACAAGAAGACAACACCCTAAAAGCATACCTTGATAAAGCACTCAAAAAGGGACTCATACGACCATCAAAGTCACCTTTTGGTGTTGCTGTCTTCTTTGTGGAAAAGAAAGATGGAGGACTCTGCCCGGTCACCAACTACAGAGCGCTCAATGAGGTCAAATTAAGAACAGGTATCTCCTGCCCCTAATTGACGCCCTTTTTGTTGCCCTGGGGGGTCCCAAATCTTCACAAAGATTGATTTGACAGCAGGTTACCACCAAATTTGCATGAAACCTGAAGACATTCCAAAGACCACATTTAGAACTAAATATGGGTCCTTTGAATGTGTTGTTCTCAACTTTGGCATGACAAAAGCTCCCAGTATCTTTGTGGCCTTCATTAACAAAGCTTTCAAGAAACACATCAGAAAACAAGCAATTATCTACCTGGACAACATCATCATTTACAGTATCAACCTGCAACAACACTTAGAAGACGTCCACTTAGTTCTCCATACCCTTAAAGAAAACCAATTGATTGCCAAGCCATCCAAATGTGAGTTCTTCTCAACTGGACTTCCATTCCTTGGCCATATCATCAGCAAGGATGGTATTAATCCGGATCCAGATAAGATATGTGCCATAACAGAGATGCCAGCTCCAAGAAATAAGAGTGAACTCCACACCTTCCTTGGAATGGTAGCCTACATAAGAAGGTTTATTCCTTATTGGGGTGCCCTAACAGCCCCCTTGTCTGCCATTGCAGGAAAAACAACCAAGTTTGTCTGGACACCACTATGTGATCAACACTTCCGCTAACTGAAGGAACACATGGTCACTGCCCCTATCCTCTAATACCTGAATTGTGAGGGAATCTATGAGCTAGAAACCAATGCTTCTGATTATGCCATAGGAGGAGTACTTTGTATCCAAATGGTAGAAAAGGACTTCCTCCCTGTGGTATATGAATCAAGGAAGTTGTCTGACAGCAAACAAAAATCCCATACATGAAAAAGAGTTGGTAGCCATCATACACTGCCTCATTAAGTGGCAAACTTATCTGGAAGGAGCCCAAACATTTAAAGTACTCACCAACCACAAGTTGCTGATATTCTTCAAAACACAACAACTCCTGTCGAGAAAACAAGCTAAATGGATGAGTCTCATACAGAGATACCCCACACAAATTGAATATAAGCCAGGCAGGGAGATGCTTACTGCAGAAGCCCTGTCAAGGCTATACAGCAAACATGTCCTCTGCACTGATGGCAACCCCAACTGGCCCATGTTAATCATGGGGAATCTTCAGGAAGGCTTTCCACCAGGCACACCTATAAATGTACAAGAGAAGGTTCTTAGGAACAAACATCTGTTCAAAAACGTATATGGTACTCTGCACCAAATACTTCCAAGTGGTGACACTTTACCTTACGTCCCATCAACTTAAAAGATTGACACAATTCTCTGCTATCACAGAGACCTTGGACACACCTGCAGTAGAAACTTGCATGAATACCATAAGACACGCTAATGGTGGCCCAACATGCTAGATGATATCAGAGAGGTACTGGAACAATGCAAAGTCTGTGAGAAGTACACCCAAAAAAAGCACCACCCAAGTCAGTAGTACCCGTATCCATCACACAACCCTTCAAGGTATGGTCACTGGATATTTTGGGACCCATGCCTGGCAAAAACAAGGGCAAGAATTACATCATCATAGCTATAAACTATGCAACCAGATGGCCTGTGGTGCAAGCCACTAAAGAACACAAGGGCAACAATATGAGACAATTCATTGGGAAAGAAATCATAGCCAAGTTTGGAAAACCTGACCTCCTGATCACAGATGGAGGCACTGAACTTAAAGCTATTGACACCAATATCTACCTTGCCAAGAACGGGATAAAACACGTCACAGCCAGCCCATAGCACCCACAAGCAAATGGACGCTTAGAACAATTAAACAGCTCTCTAGTGAAAGCCCTAAGTAAGTTATCTGCCAACAATCCAAAAGCCTGGGTTGATATGCTACCAACCGCCCTTATGGTCTGTAGAACACAAGTCAGCTGTAATACAGGCAAAAGCCCTTATGAGCTTGTCTATAGTCAGAAACCCGCACTTGTCAGTACAACCACGGGACCATGACTGCCACTTCCAAAGAAGATACCAGACTGTAATGACCCAAAAGTACTACACTCTAGAAAATACCAAGAAAGAATGGAACACCAAAGGGTCCAGCGGGAAACAATACCATTACAACAAGAAAGGTTCCAAGTCAGAGACAAGATCTGGGTTGTCAATCACAACCAACACAAACTAGACCCAGGACTACGCAGACCAGGCATTGTCATGGAAGTTAAACCCAACAATACCTACATGATCAAAGTAATTAGAGCGCAAACCAAACTAAAACATGTTCACCACAACCAAATCTGCTTGTGTAAGGCAAGAACAGCCCAGAAAAATTCAAGGCTCCTTTTACCCAACACCAAACTGGATCAATACCAAGCCTGCATACCAGATACTCTCAAGAAAATTCCCAAGGCTCCGCCTTCTAGCACCCCAGGGGGAGATGTCGCAACATCTTTGATTACTCCCCCTCGGGGAATTGGAGCCCCAAGTAAATCCCTAAATGCCTCACCAAGTGGTTCATCAACCACCCAATAAACTGGTGGCACCATTATTAGTCAACCATCTATTACAGGGATCACCTAATCCAGATCCCAAATGAGACACAACTCAAATAAGCCTCATGACCTAAGAGGAACACTACTCAGATAAGCCCTATGACCCCCATGATGTACATGGACAGTATGTGGTTTATTATGATACTATATATATCACTATATTCATATCCAATAAAGTATCATTCTCTTCTTAAATCTTCCCCTTTTTCCGTTTATTAAACTTCCCAGAAGTATAAACTTGACAGTGTCAAAACAGCAGGATTGACCCACCAGCAAGGTTCCGGTTAAGTGGGGTTGTGATCTGTAATCCAACTATCCAGTGACCTGGAGCCAAATGCAGAAGTCAACTCAAATTTCCAAATCAAGCAACATGACCAAATGAAAATCCCTGTATATTAGATGGGTCAATTCAGCGCTTGACTCAATACAAGGATCAAGCCAGCCCCTAACTATTCAACCAAGTGATTTTCAAAATCATGTTTCTATTATCCTGATTTACAAAATTATATAACATAATTATCTCAATAAAGAATATTATCTAGTTTTTTATTATTTTCCCCGTGTAACTTTTCTAAAATAGCACAGTTACAACATTGGTAGCACAGATAGGTTCTCCATCCTACCTTCCCTTTTAAAATTTTGCCTGTTGTTTGTACTTGCCAAGGCTAACAAATATACAAAAGAAGCATGTTCAGGCTCCCTGTGGTCTGGACGCCCTACATGACAAGGATCAAGATACCAGAAGGATATGTACTGTATCAAAACATGGTGATGCCAGTCCCTGCCTTTAATGCCATATCAGCTCAAGGATTCTTCCAGGCTCCCTCTTTTATACCTTGGGCCACTAACAAAAGCATAATGACTGCCCACATAGCCCAGCGTCTTTGCAGTACTACCATGGAATCATTTTTGGGGGCAAAAAACAATGCCACTGCATTAATCCAGTCCATGCAGAACAAAATGGTGCAAATAGAATGCCAAACACACTTTTGGATTGCAGAAGTTTACATTCACCTATCCCATGACGCTAGCACCTGGTGCAACAAGTGGCATTAAGAACACACCAACAAGAACTGGGATACCTTTAAGCAAGACTTTCTGGCAAGATTTGTGCTTAAGGATACAGCGCTCATGATCATCCGCCAAGTAAAGAACCTGACCCAGACAGGCACTGTGAAGGAACTCACCCGCACCTACAAGGAACTTCAACTTTGCGCACCATCCAACATGGCCTTTGACACCCCAGACACACACCTCATGTACTATGATGCCCTCAAGTTGCATGTGATGAGGCATGTGAACCTGGACCAGGTGACCAACCTGCAAAGCTTTTTCCGTGAAGCAGAGAAAGCAGAGCAAACCTCCAATGCACTTCACAAGGCGCAAACAGGGAAACAAGAAAGACCCAAGGACTCCCATCCAGGCAGGCGCTCCACTCAACCACCCCCTGGAGGCAACAGGAATAACGCCAACCACAAACCCACTGATTTGAATGGACAGGGAAATGGAAACAATGGCCAGTCAAACCGGACCCATTTCTGTGTCACCACCATGCAAGGCAATCAAGACAAGGAAAAAGCCCAGGGAAAGCACTAAGCAAGCCAAGCTCTCCCCACGCAACTCCTGACTTGCCCAATGATGAGTACTGACCCAAGGATATGGACCAATGCCCAATGATCCAGGTGCCCTCAGAGGACCTGGTACTGTACACTATTGCCAGATATCCCAATAAACTGATGTCCTATCATTTCCACTTTTGCAGTTAAACAGATTCAGCACTCCTGGACTTGGGCGCGGATCAAACCCTAGTCAACAGCAGCTTTGTGTACAAGTTCAAGCTAGCCACTAATCCTTTGTGGATAAAAATGTGGTCCTGGCTGACAAACACCACATTGCCATGAAAAAGGAAACTGCCCCCTTCTCTGTCATGCTTGAGAACCTCCACTCCACCATCCAAGGTCCCGTCATTGACTTCCCAAAGTTTGACATTGTGCTTGGACTCAACTGGCTGCAAAAGAACAATCCTCACGTAGACTGGGCAACCTCAGTATTGACCATCAAATGTAAAGGTGTCAATCACCAGATCTATCCTGACTCAGTGGATCAACTCCTGTGTGTCCATGTTTTTGTACGCATTACTGAAACCCTGGACAAAAAGGAGAACCTCAAGGCAATCAACTGAGACTCCTGCTAGTACAAGATTATACACTTCAAGGATCACCAGCATACTAATACACCTCAGTATTGAAAAATTGTATCCCACCATCCTGAAATCTTCAAAGAGGCGCTACCAGGACTACCGCCTGAGAAGCACATACAACACTACATCCAACTCAAGGGTGCAGTCCCCAAGGCACAGTCTTTTTAACACTTCTAACCCAACAAGGACAATGTGTTCTGTGCTTACCTCAATAAGGCCCTGTATAAGGGACTCATTTGGCCCTTGCAGTTGCCTTTTGGGGCCTTGATATTCTTTGTGGCAAAGAATAATGGAACCCTACAACTAGTCATCAACTACTGCGCCTTTAACAAAGTCACCATTAAGAATTATTACCCTCTCTCATTCTTTTATGACCTCTTTGATGCCTTAGGCAGTACAACAGTCTTTTCAAAGATTGACCTGGCCGCTGGATATAACCAAATTTATATCAAAGAGGAAGATATTCCCAAGACTACATTTCAGACAAAGATGATTAATATGAGTGTGTTGTACTTAACTTTGGAATGACCAACACTCTGTCAACCTTTGTTATATTCATAAATGAAGTCTTTGCACCACACATTAGAAAACATGCGCTGGTATACCTGGACAGCATCATTATGCAAACCCCACTGTAAAACAGCATCTCAATGATCTGGAAGCAGTGTTTGAAACCTTGGTATAACACAAAATCTTTGCTAGGCCATCTAAATGTCACTTTTACTGTGAGAAACTTCCTTTCCTAGGGCATGTAGTATCCAAGGAAGATATCAAGTCAGATACACAAAAGTTCAGGCTATCTGTAAGATGCCATCACCCAAGGACAAGGCAGAGCTCAGGACCTTCTTAGACATGATATCCCAAGGATAACACTTCATACCAGACTGTGGTATCCTCACAGCACCACTGTCTGCCATAACATGCACCAAGTCTAAATTTGTGTGGACTCTTCAACAAGACCTTTGTCTCCTCTATTTAAAAGAGAAGTTAGTGTCTTCTTCTATCCTAAAGTATCCTAAAAGAGACAACAAGTACCAAATGGAAACCAACGCCTCTGAAACTTCAATTTAAGGAGTACTCTGTATAAAGACGGCCACTAGAGAGTTCTTACCAGTGGCCTACAAGTCACACAAGTTAACTAATGGGGGTGCAGCTACTCCAATTCATAACAAAGATTTGTTGGCCATTGTCCACTGCTTGGTCAACTGTTTCTACTACCTGGAGAGGCAGGAAGAATTCACCGCCTTGAAATACCACAAGTCCCTCATCTATTTCAAGATGCAAGCTAACCTCTCCTGGCAGCAACTTTGGAAATTTTGACTCCCTGGTGATTGACACTTTGTTGAGTACCAAGGAGTTGAGTGCTGCATATGCAAATCTATTAGCATTTTTGGCTTAACTGATTTTAAGCTAATTTTTACTAGTAATTTAGGGGTTCAAAACCAAAAAACAAGATTAAATTTACTCAAATTTGACTCTGGTTAATAAATTGGTTAGCTAAAAACCAGATTTAAGGGAAAATTTTATAATTAAATTTAATAATAGAAATGAAAAAACTTGTGTTTGACACTCTAAAAAAAGTGGCCAGTTCAACACTTTTTAAGCCAAATCCTAATTTTATTAATAAAATACATATGTGCTTTTATAAATTTTATTATTTGCTATTATATCTTCATTATTAGTGTCCATAGGTGTTGATTAAGCTCCCAAGCACCACTATACTGGATTTAGTGGTATAGACATTAATCAAATACCTCACTTGCTTTACATTATGTCATTTCCGGGTTTGTGGATTAAGTGGTGCCACATAATTTAAGCCCAATTTATTAAGAAATTTCATATGTAATTTATAAAAAACAGAAAATAGACTCCCCCTCTGTTCAACTCTATCCACTCTTCACACAATCAGTTTTGGATTTAACTAATCAAAGGCTCAGAACTAAGGGTAAATTAATAAGTGACATACTACAAGCGCCACTCAACACTTATCCACTTGACACTTTAACTTGGGGATTAGTGCAGAGAGCTTCTTAACGTTTTAACACACACAATGGTAAATAAAACACTCCCATCTCCTCACAGCATAACTTAAACACTAATAAACACCTTCCTACATATTTACTTTTTTAACTTATTTTGTATTTTTTATTTTTGAGCATATGAAACTGCCCTGCTTTTGGGTTAACTTTTGAACCCGTTTTAAATTTAAGCAAGTTTTATATGTAAAAAACATAGTAAATTTGATTTTTCTGCTTGACTCTAGCATACTCAACAGTAATAATTCAGCTTTTTTTAACTGATTATTAGTGCCAAACTTGAAACTTTACTATGTTTTGAATTTTAACTCCCAATAAAAAATTCCACATAATATATATTTTTTGCAATTTTAATTTACTACTCTTCCTGCTACTCCCCATATAATTTTTATATACTTTGTTTGATTTTTAATTACACTTTTACATTATTTTAGCACTAAGATTTTATGCTGAACCTAACATCTTTGATCTTTCATCATAAAATCATTTATTTTCTATGTTTTATTCTTTATACTTATACTTTTGAATTCTGTTTTGCTTCTATTTACTTTGTTATGTTTTTCTTGATAAATAAAACTTTATTTGCATACTTTTCATTTAACTTTTGCTTTGCTTTACCTCTTTGTGTTTCATATCTTTTACAGTGTTTTATTTTCAAAACCAAGCTTTTCTTTAGACAATATCAAACAAGAACAGCCCAAGCGCCAAGCCTCTAAGGGCTCCAAGGAACCAGCCACCACCCCCAAGCGTGTCAAGAAGCCTTGAAAGGCAAAGTCTCCAACTCCATCTCTCCCACCCCATCTCCTCCCACTACTCCCCCATCCACCCTCATCTTCAACTTCCTTCCAAGTCATAAATAAAAGTGATGACTCCCTCACTGATCACTCTTTTTACAAGTCAGAGGCTGACTCCAAACCCACCAAGGAGTGCTTTACCAAGAAATCAAAGGCTGCCAAGGAGCCCACCTCTTCTTCTGGTAAGAAAAAGGAGGCTTCCAAGCAGGCCTCAAAGAATCCTTCCCCTCCCCCTCCTGATGACTCTTCCCCCTCTCCCTCATTTGACCCCTGAGATGAGCCTGAGGAGTACTCTAAGAAGTTCAAAGGTTTTGGTCACATGGCTTGAGATCCACTGACCATTCACAATATCTGCAATTTGGAAAGAGAGTTCAAAGTCCCCAAGTGCTTCCCCTGTTACTTCCCAATCATGTCCGTAAAGGGCAGCCCTGGTTACGGCACAGATAATTACATTTTCAATTGTAATAATCAAAACAGCAAACCAAAAGCAAGTACTTTGTATGCAAGGATAAGACTTGTGGGGCCTGGTTGAACACCAAGGGCTGGAAGCAGGTTACTACTGAGAAGGGGGAGCACACCTGTGAGCCCCCTAATCACCTGATCACTCAAATGCTGAAGTGGTACCTTGTCCAAGTAATTGCCACCTCTGCCAACCTCTACGCTTTGGATCTGGCCATCAAGGCCCTTCAACACCTGCAGCCCAATAATATCAAGTTGGTGCCCACCCAGGAGCAACTGGTTAAGTTTATCAGCAACAAGTAAAATCTAAAAATTCCCCTCCCCCAAGGCTTTGGGCGTCTTATCAGAGCTTACGCTCATCTACGAGCTCAAGCAGCTTCTGAGTGGGGAGTGCTTCCTCACCCATGACAATGGGCCCAGCAGCAAAGACCAAATAATCTGCTACACAACTCAGAAGAACCTGCTAGAGTTAAAAAGGGCATCAGCCTGGCTAGTTGATGGTACCATTGCCACTTGCCCCCAGATGTTCAAACAGCTCTGGATGATCCATGCCCAGATTGACATCCAGGTGATTCCACTTGCTTTCTTCCTCCTCCCTGGGGCCACTGAAGCCATTTACATCCACGCCTTCTCAATTCTTTGCAGTGCACTTTCCTTTCTTCCTGACAACAACAACAATGCCAAGAAGACCCCCTCACACCCACACAAACCCTCCTGCCGCTGACAAGAACCAGGCCACACTGGACTTGGAGGAAAAGGTAAAGCAGAGAGCTCTGGGGCCTAACATTTGCATCATGTACTTTGAGCCTGCTCAGTTCAATGCATTCAAGCAGCTGTTCAGTGGGGAGGTGCAGAGGTGCCACTTCCACTACTGCCAAGCAGTTGCTTGGAATGTGGAGGCCCATGCTGAGCTTAGTAGGTTGAGCTGGAAGGACACTTTGGACACCTGCAAATTTATGCTTGCACATTTTAGTGCCCTGGCTTTTTTAAAGCCAGAGCACACTGCGCAGGGGTTTGAGGTTCTCTCAAAGAATCCTTAAATAGCAAATCATCCAGAGCTCAAGCCTTTTCTTGCGTACTTTAGGCCCCAGTGGACTGGGAAGGTTGTCACACAGAGGCAAGGCAAGGCTTGCACCAAGGCCAGTTGGAATGTTTACCAGGCAGCAGTGAATAGTGAGCTCAAGACCATTTTGGTGCTAGAGGCTTATCACAAACATCTTAAGGCCAACTTTGGGCTTCATCCAAAGATCAATAAATTCTTCTCCCTCCTGCAGCACAAGCAGGAGAAAACCATCTCCAAGCTGCATGACTTGGCAAACTGCGTCCCCTCACCAAGCCCACAACCCGCTCCACCCTATTCACCAAGCCATTCAAAATGTGGCCAAGCATAAATACAAGGCCTCAGAGATCAAGCAGCAGCTTGATCTCATTGCAACTGTTCTTCTGGAAGGGGCCAAAATGAAGAAGGGCAAAAAGGGACAGGAGTAAACTTGCTTGCTTATATGGTTTTTACCTTTAACTTTTAAGCTTTATTTTTTACTTTTTGGTTTTGATAATTTACTTTTTAGCTTTAATTTTTTATTTTTTACTTTAATTAGATAGTACAGATTTTTTTATGTATATATGGTAAGTCTGAGATAAATAGTTATAGTTGAAAGTGAATGAAATATCTTAACTTTTGTTAATTTACTAGTAAAACATAAGATATTCACAGTTGTGCTTATATGAACTATATCAAAGAAATATTAATATTTCTTCATATTTTTCATAACTTCTATTGTTGTGTTTATGTTTGTTTTTGTTCCACTGGAATTTTAATTTATATAGTAATCAAAAATAATTTTATAATAAAGAGTGTAATTTACTTGTAAAATGAGAAAGAATTTATATTTTTCCTTATTTATTATTGGTTAAAAGACAATTTTTATTGCATTTTTGAGCTCTCTGGGATTACTTTAGTATACCATAGCTGTATAGCTTAATTTTATATTAAAATTTTTCAGTACATCAAGATCTGTTAATTAAAAAAGTGTCAATTTCTAGTTGTTGATCAAGAAAAAGGCTGAATTATCATTTTACTATAGTGTCAAGCACCAGGGAGTCAAGAACCAGAGAGTTGAACTTACCACAGTTGCCTCCTGGCAGCAGGCCCGCTGGATGGTGTTTCTGGAACAATTTAACAGGGATATCCAATATAAGCCTGGACCAGAACTAGTAACAGCCAATGCCCTGTCCTACCTGTACATGAGACTCTCCAGAGGCCAGAATGACTTGGACCCAGACTGGCTGCTCCTAGCCCTATGCACCAAAGCCATGGGGTTTCCCCCAGGCACAAAAAATATCTGTTATGTCCTGTTGTAAGTGTAGGCTGTTGGATATAGCTAGCAAGAATTAGCCCTGGTAATTGTTCTATTACTATACCTGAATACAGGTTAGTAAAACCAAAGTATAATTTAACAATATGTGGGGGTAAAAACTTATATTATTTCATATGTAAAAAAAGTATATATAGTGAGGTGGGAAATCGGTAGAGGGGAAATTGGTGGGATAAAAGGCTGGCAATTTAGGCCAGGTTTGGTATCAATACCATAATCAAAATATCAATATCAATATCAATATAGGCTATTGATTTTTGCACCCAGAAGTAGAGATTGATTGGACAATTGGATTATTGATGTCACTTTCATTTAGTTTTCCAGACTCAAGCGCCAATTATGAGCTCTAATTCTGGAATTACAGGCCTTGTTTGTTGCCCTTTGTGTAACCTCCAAATTGCCAAATTGCTGAGAGGATTTGAGTGGAATCCAGAATTCTCTGGAATGCACTGGTTCTCTATTGATTGGTTGAGAAATTGTCTAATGTGTAATTACATTCTGGATCTGACTTCAAACTTAATTTCCATCAAATCCATCACATTTTAGAACATTGCAACACAGCCCATACCAGAGTCCAGCTGGACTCCCTCAGGGGAGGCAGGCCAAGCCAGGCCTGAAAGGCCATGTACATAATTGATGCAATCCTGACAATGTAATTCACAGCTGTAGCTAGAGGATGCCAACTCTCATTATGGTACACGCCCTGATTGGCCAGCCCCAATACTTTAATATAGACAAGCCCCAACTTACTGAAGTCTTGGACAGGAGGCACATTGGTTAAGGGGAGAGCAGTAGGAATCTCCTTCATAGCAGGCAGAATTGTCTCTTTAGCACAACCAGGAGGTAGATCCAGATGATGGGGGTGGAAATACTCCAAGTAAGAGCGCAGGATGGATTGACTGAGGTAGCAGGAGTATATCCAGGAGGGTATGGATAGGCAAGTTTATATTGAGTTGTGGATTCCCAAATAGATGCAAAGAGAATGATTAAATTTAAGCAAAAATAGATAATTCCTGTAAGAAAATAATGGGTTCTGGGAATAAATTTTTTTAAGATGTCAAAAGTGAGGAATGCTTTTCCCCCTCACTATTTATACTTACTGGGGAATACTAAGCCTTTTGTGCCACCAGAGGCCTGGTGGCATCATTTCCAGTGATACTTGCAAAATGGCTTAGAAATTGCACACTGGGACCTGATGGAAAGGAAATTGGCTGGTATATCATGAACATTGGTTTGGCTAGAGCATGACAAGGTGCCACAGCTATTATTGGAACCTGCAAGCAATTGAGCTCCCAATTGCACAATCAAACAATTGCTTTCCTAATTTACCATTTCCCAATAGCAAATGGACCTGATTTTTGTTTAGTTTCAATGCCAGGGTTTTTGTGGCATGGAGGCCTTGCAAACCCCTGGCCATTTGTAGTAAGAAAAGGGGGGTTCCTTCCAGGAAGGAAGTTGGCAATGCTTTCCACACTGTTGGTGATTTTACTCCAGGTAGGCTAGCTGATTTTCTAGGGCATTCCGGGCCCTGACAATATTACCTGAGACACTGTAGTAAAAAATAAGCACCTATTTGAAGACGTCTAAGGAATCCTTCACCAAAAAATTGCCAACAGAACAACCATCTCATACATTCATAATAATCAAAGGGTTGATACCATTATCCAGTACCATCAAGACCTAAACCACACCAAGATCCAGAATATATATAGTTCTCTGAAACATAAGACTTGGTGGCCCACACTGTATCACAATGTGCAGGAAGTACTTGATCAATGTGAGGTATGTGAAAAGTTTGCCAAAAGTGACATACCACTCAAATCTATACTACCCATTTTCACTCAAAAGCCCTGTGGGGTTCCTGGTACCAGTCCCTGAAGTGTGTCCTGGATCATAGCCAGGGACTGGCTTGGAGGAGCTGCCATTTACTAGTAGAGGGTGTTGGCTAGCTATAAGTTTATACTGAGCCTTCATCAATGCAAACTTTTCCAATACTTTCCCTATTACTAGGCGGGCATCCCTACCATGCACTTGCACTTCAGCTGGTGCTAAACCTTCTATAGGCCTGTACCAGTCATTCAGCAACCTAGTAAACTCATTCCTAATGAACTCCTGTCTCCTTTATGTCATTTCAAGGTGTCTAGTCAACCTCTCCCACTTTTCCTGCAAGGTCTTACTAGTAGCAAACCTTCTACAACTTTGTCAGTAGGTATTCTCTTCCCCTTGGCCAGGGTAAAAGATATGGGGCAATTCACTCATGAGGGTTAACTGTACTACTTTGAACTTTTAGTAGGGGTCAAAATATGGTTTTATACACATTCAGAAAGAAGATCCCCTTAGAAACCTTCTGATATATTGCCTGGGGGTCTAGGAAATAATAAGGATTTGCCAATACCTTGAAGTCCTCCAACAATATCTTGGACTCCTTGTACTTGGTCTTGGACTCCTGCATTTAAGCCTTGGGCTTCTTCACCTTTGTCTTATGCTTCAGTCCCCTGTGGAGCCCTTGTGTCCTTTTTAATCCACTTGTGCCAGTCCTTAAAAAGCCTCAGATAGCTTCTCATTTTATAGCTCCTTGTTTCAGTCTAAATTTTATCTCATAACTCTTGTTTTCTAAAGCTTAAACCATCCTGTTTTTCTTTCTCTACAATATATTAAACTTAATAACTTATTTCAATCAATGAAAGCCCTGAATTTTCTGCTTCTGCTCCTCATTTTTAGGCTTTAATTTTCAGTTAAAGCCCTCAAAAAACTGATTAAACAGGCTTCTACCTGTAGCCAATCAAACACTTAGATTCAACAGTTTTGCCAAAAATTTCACTGGAATGACTTGCTCTTGACTATGGTTTGAACCTGACGCTGTTTTGCTCCAGATAAACAACTGTGTCAGAGCCCAGAAAGCCCTGGATAACCAGCTGGCCTTATTAAAGGCAAAACTACCCTTGACCTGGAAACCATCAAAAATTGTCTCTCATAGCAAGAAGCCCCATTTCAATTAACAAACAGCTTGTGATTTGAGAGGCACACAAGCCTCAAATCCCTGGCTTTGATTTCATTAACAATTTTGGTCATATTAATTATCAGGAAAAAAGACATTGTGAGCGCAATTGTTTGATTGTACAATTGGGCGCTCAATTGCTTTCAGGTTCTATTAATAATAGCAGCACCTTGGCTTTCTACAGCCCAAGCAAGGTTCCTGTTATACCAACCAATGAGCATCAACCTCCAGGCCCAAGTATGCAAATCCAAGTCAAAATTGTAATTTTAACTGAAATTGATGCCATCAGTTCTCTGGTGGCACAAAAGGCCACAAAACTACCAGTAGGTATAAGTAGTGAAGAAGAGAAGCCCTCCTCTGTGTTGACATCTTAAAAATAAACGGCTTTATGCCCAGAAATCAATATTTTATTGCACAAATTGTCTATTTTTGCTCAAATTTAATTATTCTCTTTGCATCTATTTGGGAATCCACAACTCAATACAAACTTGTATATCCATATACTCCTGGTTACACTCCTGCTGCTCCAGTTAAACCACCCCATGCTCTTGACTGGGAGTATTTCCACCCCCATCATCTGGATCTGCTGCCTGCTATAAAGAAGAGCCTACTGCTCCTCCCCCTCCCCAACGCGCCTTCTGCCCAGGACTTCAGCAAGTTGGGTTTTGTCTATATGACAGTATTGGGGCTGGCCAACCAAGTTGTTTCCCATACTGGAAGTTGGCGCCCCCTAACCACTGCTCTCAACTACCTGGTCAGTATTGCGCCTATTGTGTACATGGCCTCCCAGGCCCGTCCTGCCTCCCCTGTGGGAGTCCAGTTGAGCTCTGGTATGGGATGTGACAGTATCTCAAACATAACAAAACTAGTAATCCTGGGCCCCTATTCTTCTTTGATTATAGTAGCATCTTGTATGCTTTTATTTTTGACCTCAGCTTACTACCTAAGACAGCCTACAACCAAGAAGCAAGAAACAAACTAAAGCCAAGAAGGAGTTGTTGCCAAGCTATCCCAGGTCCAGACTGTAACAATCTCCACCTTAAACCAAAATACTTCTGCCCTCAAAAACTTTCTGACTTGCCAAAAATGGACTTGGCTAGCTTCAGAAAAGGAATGATCATGATAAACGCCTTTTTTCATGCCCCCTGAGAGCTTCAGAGGCAATGCTCAGAAGGTTATGATGGTGGCCGCCCAACTGAAGGATGATGCCAGAGAAACCTTCTTGACCAGCCTTGAGGAAGACCCAGACCTCATACTCTCCTACATCCAATTCCTGGAGAGAATGAACTCTGCAACTACCCCTGCTGGGGCCAAGATCCAAGCCTACATGGGTCTGATCCGCCTGACCCAAGGAAGGGACAACTTTGAAACCTACATACAACAATTCCTACACCTGGCAAAGGCAGCTAAGATTCCTGACAACATATAAGGTCTGCATTTCAAAAACAGTTTGAACCCATATCATGCCAGCCTAATGAGGCACCACCAATGCAACCTCCCCAAAGACAAGTTTCTGGCTATTGCTAGAGGCATGGTCTTCAGCCTACCACAAGGATACCACACTGGCCAACCCTGTAACAACCAAACCCCTGGTGCAAGTAGGCTTTGTTTGGTCATGACCCCCAAAGAGTACCAACACCATGTCAGAAGTGGGCTATACTTCTATTGCCACCAGAGTGGCCATTTATCCAAGGATTGCATTAGCCGCTCCAATGAAACTCAAGGAGCCACTATCTCAGTAATAAACAATGCTTCCCAGTCTTATCCTATGATTGACACTAATTTATGTTATCATGACCACAAGGTGAACACTGTAGCCCTCCTAGACAGTGGGGCAACCCTCAACTACATGGAACATAGCCTAGCTGAGAAACTGGTTATACCAATCCAGGGAAACTCCCAACTGGTAACCTTGGGTAACAAGACAACAGACCAGTCCCACAAATGCAAAGGGTTTGTCTCCCTGGAGTTAAATGAGATACTCCTGCCACTAGATTCCACGTCATGGAGAAGCTTCCCAATCCTGTAGTGATGGGTTTTGAATGGTGGGTTGACCACCAATTGAACTTGGACTATAATAACCATCAAGTGACTGTCACTCATGAGAGCCAAACCTTAAAGGTCCCCTGCCTGAACCCTCAGAAGACCCCTGAGTTAAACAACATCATCATGGAATCCTGAAAAGCTGAGATCCCAAAATGTTTGAAGCCATGGGAGTCCGTCTTCTCAGAAGAAGAAGCCACCACCTTACCTAAACACAGTCAGTTTGACCAAGCCATTGACCTCCTCCCCGGAAGCCAACCTAAGCATGGACCTGTCTATAGTTGTAAAATGAAGGAACAAGCCTCCTTAAGGGAGTGCTTGGACAAGATGTTGAAGAAGGGATATATATGTGTCTCCAAATCTCATTGTTTGTCCCCCTTACTGTTTGTTAAAAAGAAGGGTGGTGACCTACGTTCTTGCGTCAACTACCAGCACCTAAAAAGCATCACAGTAAATAACAGAACCCTGTACCCAATGCCAAAGATCTATCAGACCAACTTTCAGGAACCAAAGTCTTCTCAAAGGTTGATTTGAGGGATGCCTTTAACCAGATCCAGATCAGGCCTGGCAACAAATAGAAGACTGCCTTCAATACTAGACAAGGTCTCTTTGAATACATGGTTATGCTGTTTGGGTTATGCAACACAACCAGCATCTTTCAAACTATGGTGGATATGGTCTTGGGAGGACTCAAGGATCAATGTTGTGTAGCCTACTTAGGCAACATCCTCATTTACAGTTGCACCCCTGAGGAGCATGTTAAACACCTTCAAGCTGTCCTACAACGCTTCAAGAAACATGGACTCTTTGTTAAACTCCAGGAATATGAGTTCTTCCACAAGGAAGTAGAGTTCCTGGGGTATAACGTGTTGAAAGGAGGTTTTGCTATGAAACCTAACAAAATAGAGGCTGTGACATCATGACTGGAACCTAAGAACTGCAAGGAGGTCAGAAGTTTCCTGGGCCTGGCAAACTTCTGCCGGGAATTCATCCAAAAATTTTCTTCTGTCTGCCTGCCCCTGACCCGCCTCACCTCTGAGAAACACCTCTTTGTGGGGATGACGCTGCCAAATCCGCCTTTGAGTTGCTAAAGAACGCCTTTGTTTCTGCCCCTGTCTTGGCAACGCCAGTTTACAATAAGCCCTTCATTCTGGAAACAGACACATATGTCTTTGCATTGGGAGGGGTGTTGCTTCAGGAGGGGCATGATAGTAAGATGCATCATGTAGCTTACTACTCAAGGAAGTTCACTCTACCTGAGTTGAACTACCCCATCTATGATAAAGAGATGCTTGCTATCATCCAGCCCTTGAAACATTGGAGAAGATACTTGTGTGACGCCAATCATCAGTGAGAATCATGACCAATTACAAGAACCTGACATACTTTTCAAACCACAACAACTGAATCAGGAACAAGCTAGATGGTTCCTATTCCTAAAAGATTATGACTTATCAATCAGCTACAAGCCTGGCAAGATCAACATTTTACCAGATGCCCTAAGCCAAAAGCTGACCTTTTTCCTAGCTCCAAAAAGATTGAAGTATTCAATACTAAATATTTGCTGTCCCCAAACATGATTGAGCCAATGCTCCTATTCCTGGGTCTAGCCAATAGAAGAGAAGAAATACAACTAGCTCAGACTGTAGACCAGCACTGCATCTCCATCATGAAAGACTTAAGGAAAGATATCAACAGTTTATTCTACCAAACTGGTTACTCCCTACATGGAACACCCTGCAGCTACATGGACACACCCATGTACCAGTGTATCTACTGCGCTTAAACATACTGAAGGAATACCACAAATTCCCCATGCCAGGACAGCCTGGGCGTACAAAGACACTCAAATGAGTCCAGAGAACCTACATGTGGCCCAGGATGAAGCCAGAAATTGAAGGATACCTCAGTAGTTGCGAGACATTTGGATGTACCAAGCCCAAGCAAGGAAAGCCAGAAGGGTTACTACAACCTCTTCAGATTGCATAAGGCCCTTGGAAGTCAGTTTCCATGGACTACATTGTGGAGCTACCCAATTCAAAAGGATTCAAGGTCATCCTTGTAATTTTCAATTGTTTCACTAAGATGGCTCACTTCATTCCAACAACAACCAAAGTAACAGCAAAGAAAACTGCCACTCTATTCCAGAACCAAGTATTCATGAACCATGAACTCTCACAAAAAGTGGTCTCAGACAGAGGCCCACAATTCACCTCCAAGTTTTGGGCCCAAATCCATAAGAACTTGGGAATAAAAAGATTGTTGTCTACTGCTGTCAGGAACTCATCTGCTTGGAAACATACCGCCCAAAAGGTGTATGGCTGCAAATGGGTTCAACCCGGTGATTAGAGAACCAATTGGAAGGGAGACCATCCCCATATGAAACAATTCTCCAATAAGGCAATAGCAACCTAAAAGGGGATTAAATCTTCCTAACAGGAAGTAAGCTCCAAGCTAACTTAGGAGGAAAACAGAAGCTATGGGATGAAACAAGGAAGGACTGGGCGGACTGGTCCCCATCACCTGTGGCTCCTCTCTGATTGGGGGATTTGGTGACAGTGGGGTGGCGGTGTACCATACACCTGGTACTACTTGGAACCACAACTTGTCCAAGTAATTGGGAGGGGGCAAACCAGAATCTGCTCTGGTTTTAAAAGATAGGCTTGCAGTAAGGGACTGTACAATGAGCAACCAAACCAACCATTTATACCCAAATGGTCCCCATTGGGAGGACTTGGGTAGCATCATGGTGTTTGATTTCAGGATTTGATAGCAGGCAAAAGGAAAATCAACTAGGTTGGCAAATTGACTTTTATTAACTGAACAGGTAATAATGCTGAAAGCTGGAGCCTTATATAGGCTGTCATTGGTGTCCAATTTGCAAATAATAAGGGGAATTTGGGGGTAAGTTGGGGAAGAACTTGGCAGGGGGAGCTTTGATTTAGATCTTCAAAAATATTTAAATTATCTAACCCCAGCTAAGGCTTCTCCAAACAGCTGGGTGTTACTTACCCCAGCTGTTGGAGAACCAACAGTTAGGGGGAGGCATCTAGGAGCAGATAATTGAGCAGAAGTGGTTGAGATTGGTTTTATTTGATTTAAATCAAGTACAGAGCTTTCTAATAACTTAATGTTATTATTGTTCAAATCAAACTCAAATTTGAAAGTCCCAGGACCCGTCACAACTTCTGATTGGCTACAGGCAGTCTTTTTATGCTTCAAGAAAGGTAAATTTGATTTCAAAATACTAATATTATCTAGGTGATCCATAGGCAACCAAGAAGATGCAGGTTCAATTCCGTGTTGACACAGGAGACCTCCAGACTTGATTCCAGGACAGAAAAAGGTAATTTACAACAGTTATTACATACTAATAATTCCTTTTTAGGAGTTGAGGAAAAGACCAACTTAGGAAGAGGGATTTCAAACCCAGGATTAACAAAGACTTTTTTGTTGTTGTCAGGAATTAAGACAAAGGCATTCCTGACAACTGCATATCAGCCCCACAGCAACAGAAAGACCAAGAGAGTAAAACAGGTCATCAAACAGTACTTAAAATGCTATGTCAACTTGGAACAGAACAACTGGGTAACACACCTACCAATAGCTCAGTTTGCATATAACAACCAAGACCAAAGCTCCACCAGTATGTCCCCCTTCCAAGCCAACATTGGATACAACCCCACATGGGATGCCCCTCCCACAGAGGAAGCCAAAAACCCAGAAAGACAAGACTGGGTCAGTAACATCCACACGTGCCAAGAAGAATGTGCCCAGAACCTGAGAAGAGCAGTAAAAGTAACAAGAATTTTTTTCAACAAGAAACTAAGCCCTGGTCCCCCAATTGAAGTAGGAGATCTTGTGTACCTCAGCGCAAAGAACATCAAGACCACTGCCCCTTGCGCTAGCTTGAGCCCCCAACAAACAGGTCCTTACAAAGTCTTACAACACTTTGGTACCATAGCCTACCAACTAGAACTGCCCCCTGATGGAAGATTCACAACATATTCCACCACTCCCTGTTATCAAAAAAGAAAGGACATTCTCTCCCGCACCAGATAGTGAGAATGGCTCCCCCACTCATCAAAATAGGAGGCTTCACAGAACACAAGGTCAAAGCCATCCTGGGACATAAACTCTAATACCAAAAACCTCATTTCCTGGTCAAATGGAAAGGATATCCCAATGAAGAGAATACTTGGGAACCAGAATACAACCTTGATAAAGCCGCTACTCTGTTGAAGGAATACAAATCTCAGAATAAAGAGTCGTGCTCTGTGAGCTTGACTATGGTAGGGGATGATGTCAGGGCCCAGAAAGCCCTGGACTATCAGCTGGCCTTCCTAGAAGCAAAAAATCCCACATCTTGGGAGCCCTTACCAATTATCTCCCAGAGCAATAAAACTCACTTTTGACTAACAAATGGCCCAGAATTTGGGAGGCACACAAGCCTCAAATCCCTGGCTTTGATTCTATTATTGAATTTGGGCCTCTTGACTATTGAGAAATGGTACATTGAGAGCACAATTGTTTAATCATGTGATTGGGTGCTCAATTGCTTGTGGGATCTATAAATAACTGTGGCACCTTGGCAGGCTGCAGTTCAAGAAAGGTTCATGTTATACCAACCAATGAGCTCTCACCCCCTTTCCCACATACGCAAATTCCGGTAAAAATTGTAACTCAACTCAAATTGATGACATCAGTTCTCTGGTGGCACAAAAGGCCACAGAATCTCCAGTAAGTATAGGTAGTGAGGGGGAGAAGCCCTCCTCACTGTTGACATCTTAATAAAGCAAGTTTATGCCCAGAAAACATTATCTTATTGTAAAAATTATCTATTTTTGCTCAAATTTAATTATTCTCTTTGCATCTATTTGAGAATTCACAACTCAATATAAACTTGCATATCCATACCACCTGGTTATACTCCTGCTACCTCAGTCAATCCACCTTGCGCTCTTGACTTGGATTATTTCCACCCCCATCATCTGGATCTCCCACCTGCTATGAAGGAGATTCCTACTGCTCCCCCTACCCAATGCGCCTCCTGCTCAGGACTTTAGTAAGTTGGGGTTTGTCTATATCAAATTATTGGGGCTGGCCAACCAAGTTGTTTCCCATACTGGGATTTGGCGTCCCCTAGCCACTGCTCTCAACTACCTGGTTGGTATTGCACCTATTGTGTACATGGTCTTCCAGGCCTGTCCTGCCTTCCCTGTGGGAGTCCAGTCGGACTCTGGTATGAGCCGTGACATGGGCTATCACCTTCCTCACCCCTAGCAGCCAATTATCCCTGCTGGGCAAGGTCAACCAGCCAGCCCCTAGCAGCCAACAGTTCCTGCTAGGCTGGTTCATCACTTTTCTTCATTAGTCCTTTGTTACCTATTAGGCAGGCCTTACCTTCCCTAGTAGCCAATGCTCCCTACAGGCCTATACCTGTCTTAAAACCATAGAACTCTATCAATTCTCAGTATTGCATCTTTATTTGAAGCCAAATCCACCCTTGCCTGAAAAACTGCTTTCATATGGATTTTCACATGCTCTTTAAGGTGTGAGCCCTAGACATTGTGGGGCTTATGTCAGGAAAATATATTTAAAGAAATATATCATCACAGCAATCAACTTTGCTACACATTGCCCAGTTTCACAGAGTGTCTAAGCCCCTATTGGTAATGATGTACAGAGATTCATAGGCAAGGAAATCATCAATAAGTTTGGAAAACCATAAATAACAATTGTCAATAGAGGCAAAGAATTGACCTCCAACAATACCAACATCTATCTTGCCAAAAAAGGCTTCAAACACACAGTAACCACTCCATATCATCCTCAGGCCAACAGCAGAGTGGAGCAGCTAAATGGTAGCCTAGTACAAGCATTTGCTAAAATCACTGTCGGCACACCTGAGGACTGGCACAAACAACTAGCAAATGCACTTCTGGTGTGTTGCACCCAAGTGAACATATCCACCAGAAAGAGCCCATTTGAACTAGTTTATGGTTCACAACCCAACATCATCCAAGCTCTTTTGGGACCCAAGTTATAAATACCAAAGAAGGTACCACCTTGTTCTTATACTCAAGTACTCCAAGCCAACGTCTATCAAAAGAAGAGAGAGAAAACAATTACAAGACAAGTTTGTCCCCATTCAAGATAGACATGAAGTTGGCTACAAAGTTGGGGTAATGAATACCAACAAAAGCAAGTTACAGCCTGAGAAAGTAGGCCCTGCCATTGTCTTAGAGACAAATGACAACAACACTTACCTAGTGCAAGGGTTGGGCAAGTGGAAGCAGGATAAGGTTCTATATCATAATATACTCTATCCCTGCAGAGCATAACAGAAGCAACAAGAGACTGTCCTCTCAGCAACTGAACAGCAGCTAGTGCAGTACGGCGCCCGTGCTCCTGACAACTTGTAAAGACCCAATAATTGGGGGAGTATTTTAGCTGAGTAGGGTACCAAGTTGACCACTTGGAACCCAGTGTTTGTGTTAACAATGTGATAGACCGTCATCATTCATCAAAAGACCTTTGCATGTGTGTTATAACGTCCAAAATTACTGGCAAAATATGTGAGTATGTAGTATATAAAGGTGTATATAGCTACAAACTGAGTGGAGTGGGGCAAAACCAGTGTGGGCCAGGAGTACTGATTGGAGGAGTTGAGCTGTGCCGCCTCCTTGTTGAATTACTTGTCAGATGGATCATTGAATGTCCCATGCGGTTGATAGTATTGGTTGCCCTCAATCCCTAGGCAGGTTGTAAGGACAGCTGATAAGGTAAGGTGGTTCATCTTCTAGTCCTGGGAAAGGGCAGAAAAAGCTTAGTGTCTTTAACTTTCTTAAGGGTAAAAGTTTTTGGTTGATTTATGTGATAACAATTGAGGGTAATTTGCTCAATGATAGCACAAACTATCATCAAGTGATTTGGCTTTATTATATACTATCATCCTTGTGAGGGCATGAATAGAGTAAAGCACTGGACAGGGAACCCCAAACACTTGGTGTTGTCTGGAATTCCCTTTTGGGAGGGGAATGGGAAGTGGTGTGCAGGCAATGAATTGTTACTTCTGGGCTTGCATTGGCTTGGTGTATTATTGGATGCTTTCATGCATCTAATTTTGAATTCTGCAGTTAATGCAGGAATGGGTGGGTTGAGCAGCTTGTCAGCCCCTCCCAAATTTGGTAGATTCCAAATTTGGGCAGCAGTTCCCCCTCCATTTGGGTTTGGGGGAATTGCCTTTTGGGTTTCCCCATTTGGCAATTTCCCCATTTGGCGGGCTGGCCAGGGGACTGGCTGGCGGAAGTGGGTGGGCAGGCAGGGGCTGGCTGGTGGTTGGAAGGGTATAAACCCCAAATTTTAAAATATTTGAATTTTTTATTTCCATTTTATTCACTTGCTGTTTTGTGGCAGCTTCCCCAGTCAGTGGGAACTGCTGCAATTTTTACCTTGGCTTTTAAGACTAAATGTGCATAAAATGTTGTCTTATAAAAGGTTGTTGTCAGGAATATTCCTGACACAGCCTCCCAGCAGATTTTCCAGCAGAGGAAGCTGACCCTCAGCTGGGGGGGTCAAAACAACAGGGTTGACCCCCGGCAAGATTCCAACTAAGCAGGTTTGTGACCCGCAATCCAACTATCCAGTGATCTAAAGCCAAATGTGTAAGTCAACTCAAATTCACAAATTCAACAACATGAAAAAATGATGATCCCTTACAGTGGATACCTCAATTCAGCTCTTGACTCAATACAGGGACCAAGCCACCTCCTAACCATCCAACCAAGTGGTCTTCACAATCTTGTTCCTACTATCCTTGATTCACATGAACTATATAATCACTATCTCTCCAATAAAGATTATTATCTAGTTTCTAAAAATATTTTTTCCCATGTAACTCTGCTAAAACAGCACAGTTACGGCAATAAGACTTGTATTATTATAGATAGACTAATCAAAACTTTGGGACCAATTTAAATCATACGCTGTATTAGTATAGATAGGGGCAAATTTTATATGATCTGATTAATTTGATGGAATAGGATTAATATTTATATGGAATTGCAAGAGAAATATGGATGAGGGCTGGTCATGAATCCATTCAAGGTCAGATAAGCCTCATATAACTGTAGTGCTTCTGATTAATATTTTGCAATTACTTTATATTAAGTTCAATTTTAAATAGCTATATGCAATTTAATTTCTATGTTGTGAAATATAGAAAGGAGTGTATCTCAAAGAGGTTTTCATTCTATTTAATATAGGATTTATGCCTTTCTGGTTCAATAATATTCTTATTTCCCAGTGATCTCAATAAGTTGATGTTTTGTGATGAATTATTTGTAATAGCTACTGGTATTGAATTTCTAGAAAGACCCATAAATATTGCTAAACAGTATTGGGGTTTAGATTTATCTGAAAGTAAGTTAGCTTATTATAGTTGGTTAGTGATGCAGCAAGCAGATTTGGGAGTTTCGCATATTGATGCTAGTTTAAATTAGATAAGCTTGGACTTTTCACATCCTTTTATTCTTGGTTTTTATTGATTGAATGAATGATATATCATTTTGGGGAAATTGTGGGTTGGCTACAGCTGCGTGAATCCAATCGACATAAACAAATTATTCCGTGCCACAAACGCTACATTTGGGAAGATAATTACAGCAATAACTGTACGTGGGCTATAAATAGCTGATCTGAGATTAGAGAATCTGCATGAAGAATTGGATAGATTACGTGGAATATGCTATAAACAGGTATTTCAATTATTCAATATTGATTAGTTTCGCTGGATGGGATTTCATTTCCCTTAAACCCTGGAAATGAAGAGCTTTGGTAGGATTTAAGCCTGTCACGTGATGAGACCGCGTGATAGTAATTATCTGGACGTGTGGGGCAGCCAAATCAATCGTCGGAAAACATCCGGTTTAGTGCCGCTATCAGCCTGGTAAATCCCTGCAACGAGTCAGCGTAAACAAATCGGCGTGGAGAAAAGCCACTCCGTTCCCAAAGTAAATACAAAATGCTATCAAGTCACTTAAGCATATCTCCACACTTTATTAATAATCATGGAATTCCCACATTTAAGGATCTAGTGCCATATCGACTTCATGTGATTGGTAAGCTCCACACTTTAGCCTTCGATTAAGAGTCTGGCCCGAAATCCAACTAATTACTGGAGCTGAACAGTGGTCAATTGATGGAGCCTGGCTAATGATAAATCAGTACTAGCATTTGTCCCCAAATATTTACTTTGCCAGGATGCATCGCGCAGCTCCTTCCTAGTCGAGTAGTAATGTGTTGTCTCCACCTATCGCTTTCCCGATACATGCCATCTCTGGTAAGATTGCATCACAGTTCCCTTTAAGTTATTACAGCTACACTTTTTAAAAAATAGGTTTTTAACCCAATTATACCCACACCAATCATAAACCAATCTTGATTTAAATAATATACTAGACCTCATTCATGGCTCGACTTAATCACTATCCATAAAGAATGCAATATATGTTGGCAAATAAAACGAGAAACAAAATGGGTAACATTGGCCTTGCACATCAAGAGGTTCTCCTATTCAGGAGCCACCAGATTCAAAATTCTAGAACATTCCAGAATACTCTGGACAGTGGCTTTACACTTGAATGGAGACACACATACCAGTACTATTAATCAATTCATAAAATTGAAATAAAAATAAAAAGACTGAACAAAAATTCATCCAAAACCAACTTTGCCATCCATTGCCCCAGTAAAAAGACTATTTAATTAGCCTGCTTTGAAAGCATGTGTGAAAAATTGTTGACCAGGGATTGTAGAAAGCCTAATTTATTAGGCAATTAATGACAAATTGATAAGGGCCAATCAATTACCCTTTCATAAATTAGTGTCATCAAAAGTACATTAATAAATGTACAGTTAGTGGCCCATGATGTCATCATTGTGATTAATCACACCATGTTGCCACCAATCTAATAACTGGGCGCCAGGACACCAGCAACATCAAAATATGTGCCACAGTGCCAGCATTAATTATTCTTGGCGCCAGAGCGCTGCTACAGTTTACATCAAGTGCCGGGACGCCAGCACAATTATTTGCGAGTGCCAGAGCATCACAATAAATTAAAATCAAGCGCCAAGACGCCAGCTTCAAGGTGAAATTACGCCAAGGCGCCAGGCTTGATTTAACTGGTTGATTTGACTCCCAATCAAGGTCAAATATAGAAGTGATTATACACCTAAAAAAGAATCAATGATTAATGTGCTAGAAAATGGTGTCTTGTGACAGAAATCGCTGGATTGTGCCCTAAAAGGGGAAGTTGCTCCTTTTTCTGCCAACACAACCAAGACTCTACAGTGCTCTGGAATGCCCTAGAAGTCATTGTCAGTGACTAATGATTATTAATATGAGAACATTCCTATATAAGGTATTGGTAGTAAACGCCAGGAGATAGAATTTTTACCTACTTGTATAGTATCAAATAAAGTTATTCATTACAAATCAAGTTGGTCGATGTCTTCAGAATCCTCACATTCAAAGGCATATAGTGAGTATGTGCCCCTGCCTCTTGAATCTTCTGTTGAATCTGCCAGTGTACGCAAATTTTCAACAAGTGGTGCTCACTACAGAGGCACCACACACTCCAACCAACTCTTGTCCTCTGATTCTGACGCGCCTCCCTCCATCCCCAAAGACTTAATGGATTTGGGGAACATCATTTGATAACAGAAACCATTGATGTCAAGAGAGATCAGCTTTTCAGACAACAAGAGGATATAATCAATGTAGAAGATGGTAACAGCACCCATTTAACAATAATAATGTCAACAGTGGCCATGTTAACACTTTTAATGTGACACTATAGTAA